>JAFIRS010005005.1:0-68233 GCA_018342105.1 Gonioctena quinquepunctata
GTTGGCAGGATCAGTAAAGGAAAATTCCAATTTTATTTGCCTGCTAAACTCGTTCCGATGCGAAGTATTTCATAGAATTCCTTTCGAAGGCTTTTTGTGGCTCGCCTTCGTACACAATTTGAAAGACTACTGTGAAAAAGACTGGCATCAATTTCCCTCTGAGCATTTACGAAGAAATTCATCCAAATTCCAAACGTTATAAATGATTTGACTCTTATCCAGCAATCCCTGGCCCCAAATGTATCCAATAAAAGAAGGCAGCTGAAGATAACAGTTATTGACTTGTTGGCCCATCCAAGCAGGCGTACTGATTGACTTCTCGACGGAAACTAATCTCCAGTCGACTCGTTCGTCCGTATTTATAACACGGCTAACTGAACGGCGCGTTCTAATTGGCTAGAATCAGCCGCAAGGGCGTTCCCGCGTCTAATTCGGAAATATTGAGATTTTCACTAGCAAATTCGAATAATTCTTCGAATGCATAATATTTTCGAAAATAAAATATTTTTTCAAATTTTTCAATGAAATTTTTTTTATTTTTTTATTCAATCTCTGAGCGTCAAATGCGCCCGAAAGAGACAGCGTCATAGATGATGATTCGAATGTTCCCAGGGTTAATATATATATATATATATATATATATATATATATATATATATATAAAACTGATCAGTATATATAAAAACCCTGATTGTTCCTACAAGTTGAATTTGTTAATGGGTCGAGGACATTTAAACCTGTGCAATATATTGTTATATTTTCCATATTTATTCATTAATTCGGCCTTCAAATCGCCTGTAATTGCCCATGATCGGTGACGATTGAGCGTATTCGCCGTTGGGTCGGTTTTTATGACAAACATCAAAGAAAGTTCTGCCAAGATTGTGCGCGTGCCCATACGATAGTCGATCACTCAGTTAATATTTTTTTATGGATAAATGAATACGTATAATTTTTATAGGAAATTGTAAGTACCTTAAGGCACATCGGCCATGATGTACTACCATAGAATGGGCCATGATTGCCCACCATTGTCATCTGTCATATGGATGTTTCGTTATTAGTTATCAGACACCTTCGGCCCGATATTGTAGTTAGGTACTTATACATATATTTATCATCTACCAGTATGGATAACACTCCATAAAAAGCCATGTAAACAAAGTGAAGTCACGAAAATCAATCTGTGTCCCCAAGTAGCACACAGAGGTCATAATTCGGTTGTACAGACGTCTACTAGACCTTTCGCAAAAGTCCATGACTTATGTCTTGTAATATGCTGAGACGTCACTATGTATGCCAATACGACAAAAAGGCACACTTTTGGTACGTCACATCGACGTTATAAAGTAGTGGTAATGACTTGCCAATATAGACTTATATAAGCCAGTCGCCAAAGGGTCGTTCTGTGGTCTTAGTGTAGTCATTATATCATTATGCATGAAGGTCATAATCTTTCTAATATAGTATTACAATAGTATACCATATCAAAATATTTTATATAATATTAATATAATATATAAGTCAGTCTTCCTTTATATGTTCATGATACTCTGTGGTAATGTCCTATATCCACTATATATACTAGAGCTCGTCCAGTATTGAAACGACCGTTTAGTAGGTAGAGTGGGGGAAAACACGAGTGGACACGATCTTCACCAGTGGCTTGTCACGCAGCGTTTGAAAGGTTAGGTCTGTTGGATTAATAAATAGGTAGTGAAGTTATTTATTCAACTTTGAGAAAAATTCATACTCTCCGACCTGGAAAACCCCCACATACCAATTTTGAAACCATAATCACAAAACTCGTCCGCCAAAAACTACGTCTCGTGTTTCGCCTATACCAAATAATTTGGTACGCCTATGGAATTTCTATTAATAGCCACAGTTAGACAATGGTCGGGAATCTTCGAGAAAAATTGGTTGTTAGGTAGGGGAAGGCCAAAGTGGTCGTTTCAATACTGGACGAGCTCTAACAACAAATGGCCGTGATAGTTATCGAGATAAAAATGATTTTCATTTATGTGTCTTTAAGAATTGTTCTGAAACTCTAGTAACCAAGCAAATCCGTTTTTACGCTCAAAATCCAATTCTACCCACTTAAAATTCATGCGCCTCGAAAATGAAGAGAGATAAATATATATTTTCATTTCAGAAAAAATATATTTCATCAATTTTTCTCATTAATCGTTGAAATATGTAGACACCATATTACGAAAAATTCTTGATTAGCACATCTCCAATGATTTTTAAATTGATATAACACCCAGGGTCCCATATTTTTTATTTTAAATATTTTTGTTCCAATATGGCTACCAAATGATGTTATCAATCAATCGAAAAACATGGATGCCGTCCTTCTAGTGTCGAAAAGTTGTAATTACTCCGGTATGTACTATCATAGAATAGTTTACAGTGTCTCAAACACATCGCAATATCTTACATAAAAAAGTTGTAATGTAGTCGCTGTGACCACAAGTAGCAAGTTTTGTTGTACTAACGTCGTAACGCTATCAAAACAGAAAAAGATATACACTGAGTGCATAAGCATTCCGCTAGTTCCGCCTAATGGAAAAGGCTAGAATAACTAACATTTACAATAGAGGTTATGTTGATGTTGAACAGTTATATTTAAATATTTTTTATTTATCACTCGAAGTGCACATACATATTATTTATGTCTTTCCTTGTTGTGAAAACAATTGAAGGGACTGGATGAACTTAGTTTTTTTGCAGTGTCCCGATAGACTCATTACTTATTTCAGATGTCAATTTTGGGGTAGGCACTCCTTCCTCTTTATATTTTTTTAAATTTTTCTATACGCTCCAGTTCTCTTGTAAGGCAGATTGGATTTTTGTTTTGGCATTTCAATCATTCATACGGAACTCAATAAGTATTCTACTACATAACACAATATACCTATCCAACAAAAATAACATAACCAACAAAAATAATCTAACCATAGATACATAATGTAATCATTACGACCAAAGTTCATCAGTTGATAAAACTACACATTACATGAGTACAATATGAAGTCGTAGAAACGTTTCAAAAATCTATTCATTAGAATCACATATGTTCATTGTCATAATAACCTCACAGCAACTGCTCTTAAGTTCTACTTAACGACACAATTTTTATACAACATACAAACCACAGTACAACTTCATCTCGAGAATTATTTATTGTACTCTCGTTATATCTACTACACGACGTCTAGCAACCCTGAAGGTTATAAAACGCACATTAACTTTTTGGTTTTAAAACATTACAAATACGTGGTCTTTAAGACGGTATAAGAAGTCATTATGGTAATGTTATGACTCTGTGCTACTTGGGTCTGTCATGCGGGAGTTTGAAAACTATTGCGCATGCGCAACTTTTCAATTTTGACTCAACATAAATATTTACAATTTTGTGGTTATGTTACCTTAATGAGAACTTGTAACAAATTAAATAAGCTTGTTATACTCCAATTTTCACATGAAATAATGACTACTAGAACGAGATGGACAGAATGTATAATATCAAAAACCCCGCACTTGCTAATAATAATTCTTTCTCGTCGCTCGACATTTCTACTAGCTCTAGTCACTCCAAACCCTCCCAAACCAGGTCGAACTCAAATCTAAATTTTGGTATGCACGTACGCATTCCAATCTCTTCCAACGTCAAACAACGGACAAATTATTGGGTTCGGTTGCTCGGCGTTGGAATCTCGGTCTGTACGCGGCTTAAGAGAATCCAAGTTTCCACCAGAAAAGTAGTACAGTGCTATCAGTTGAGTCACGTTAGAAACAGAAACAAAGGTATAGAAAAGATAGTTATATGATGAAGTGCGTTCCCATACTGTACTGCTAGTGGTACCAACATAAAATGGGAATATCATAGCGGCGCCGTTAAAGCCATATCAACCATTTCAGCATGCGATATTTACTTCTATTTATGAAGTCTGTGACTAGCAATTTTTACTTTCGAATATTTTTTCAGCTACACATTACAAACGAATTCTGAGAAACCAATCGCAAGATTTTGGAAAAATATTCAATACTAAACTATAATTCGTGTTAAATTTGTTCCCTATTACTCGGACATTGGATATCTAATTTTTTGGCAGCAACGGACTCACGTCATTCACTAATGGACCCCACTTCATCCAATGATAAGCCCATATGGATGATAGATATGTATATATTTAGACAATGGTGCTAATATTTGATGTCAGGACTGATAATATTTCCTTAGTGGACATTAAAATCATCGAAGTAGTGCAGTATCTCCACCTACTATGCAGATTAAATAGGGAACAGCATGTGCCCCTTTTCTAGAATATTTTAATTTTTACATACAAATTACCACCTAGACAGCTCAGCAACAAACTTAGAAATTGAAAATATGTTCAATGTTTTTCATAATTCGAAATTGAAATCGCCAATTTTTGCATCATATTCAAAAACGTACTCGTAGTGCCTCTGATGGACGTATGTATCGTTACTTCACACAAATTTTTACCACTAGTTGCTTCGAACTGTCAACAATAATTTCATCTGCCTTCGTTTATATGTTGTACTAATACTTTTATCATAGTATTTTCAATTGTTACTTAAACATCACATCGATAGTGAGGTTGAAACTGTTTGGGTTGTATGAAATAGTATTGACCATCAATATTCCTGAAACAACCATAATTGGCGCTAGTATGTGGGGGAAGGTCAAATCGGGTTTGAATTGAGGAGCACCTTTAAACTTGAAAATTTCGAGAAAACTTTGGAATTTGAAAATTATTTCCACAAATTGAGAATCGAACTGAGGCAAAGAAAAATTTAAAATTAAATCATGTGTGTTCCCTATCCTTGGTTTTTATGGACATAGGGATGCATAAAACGCCCTAAAATACCCTTCATGGAAATACGCTCTAGGTGTGCTGTTTTTTTATTGGCTGCTGAAAGGGAAGTTCTCATTGTGGAGCCTATTAAAAAACAGAACGCTATAAACGTGTGCCGTTTTTGAACCCCTGGAACATAAACGAACGAATCTATGACGTTAACCAGAGTAGCCAACCCTACAGTTTTAACTGTAGATTACAGTTTTTTATTCAAGATGCTAGCACCATCTTTTTTATCTGCTGTGTAGTCCGTACACTAACTGAGCTTCAGCAAAACCATTATACAATGACAATATCTACCACCATCGTCTTGAGATTCACTACCACTACCCAGTGAACTCTATATACTACCTGGAACGGCCACGCCTTGGGCGAAAAGTGAGGCAAAACCATTGTATAGGCAACCCGCATCTGTTACGGATACCCAGTGAACTCTATATACTACCTGGAACGGCCACGCCTTGGGCGAAAAGTGAGGCAAAACCATTGTATAGGCAACCCGCATCTGTTACGGATACCCAGTGAACTCTATATACTACCTGGAACGGCCACGCCTTGGGCGAAAAGTGAGGCAAAACCATTGTATAGGCAACCCGCATCTGTTACGGATACATATCTCTTTTTATCTTATGTTGGTTAATGGAACCCTCGCACATTATTTTGAATAAATTTGTATTTTTTAGGTTTTTAGGGAGAAAACAGATTTTCTCCCAATCGTTATTCAGGAAAGAAGTAATAATGCAAACAGTACAACGTTCAAGTAAAATTTTATATTTAAATCTAACAGTCATTAAATAAAACAAGTTTTGTTAAAAATTAACACAAAGAAATCAATATTTTATTTTATATTCAATGGAATTTTATATATATATATATATATATATATATAAATCTAACAGTCATTAAATAAAACAAGTTTTGTCATTTTTTGTCTCATTGTCTCATTTTCCATGAAATTCTAAATTTAATAGTTTGCTATGGTGATACATTCGGCACTTTAAATATATAGAAATTATTTTACGAATAATTTGAATTTCGTGATATTCTTCACCTACAAATTCTTGTATTACAGGGTGTCTAGGTTTAAAAAGATCTATTTCTACAGCAAAATGATCAATAACTGTATTTATGTTTTTTTGTTTCAAGTTTATTTTGCTTTTCAAAATGATTTCACTTTCTAAAAGAAGACGAATTTGCTTTTCTGCAAAATATAAAATTTTGTTCACCACATCTGAAGCATAAAGAAGACCTCCTCGAGTGACAAAATTGGTGAATGATTTATAAGCTTCAGGAGGGGCGGTATAAGAGTGGTCAGTAGATATACTACCTCTGTATAGTAATATATCAACTTGAAAATAAATTCACTTTCAATCTTGCTAGTAATATCACTAATTTTATTCATTACATAACCAAATCTAAATATTATCAACTTACCCATGAAAATATATTTGCCGATAATCTTGCTCGTTTTTGCATCCAAACGCCACACAATAAATCACCATTGTTTTTTAATGAATGTTAAATGAAAACTATCGCTAAGACCAGTAGCAAATCACACCAACTATGCTGCTCTTTAAACCACACACGCAGAGCCGGCCTTAGTGAGCGCGAGGCCTGGGACCAACTTGTTGTGCGAGGCCCATATATATTTTATTTATTAATAAATTGATATTTTTATACTTTGAAGAAATTCCTACTCAATGTTCTCATTTATTCACCTTCCCCTCACTACCTCTCGGATGGCGTGCCTACTAAATATATGTTCAAAATACAAAACACATAATTTAAATAAATAATTTATTTGGCGAGAAAAACACTTCTGAATGTTTTGACAATGACAATATAATAATCAATACTAGAAAAATGATATGAGAAAGGTAACAAAATCTAAACAAAACAATATATAATATATTACGTAATATACCTACCAATAACGAAAACGAAAATAAAACTCTGAATATTCAAAAACAAAACATGTAAAACTCAAAATAAAATAATAATTTGAATTCTTTCACTGAGTGAAAATGAAACGTGAAACGTACATGTGAGACTCATGAGATCTTGTGAAAAAATCACACGCCTAGCTTTAATTTTCGAAAATTCATCTATAATGGCATCAAACTCCAGCCTCGCACTTATATCAGACTATATCGATGATGTGGCTAATGAACTTAAACGATCTTGAGACATGGATGTGCGTAAGTAGGTCTTGATTAATTTCAGACTAGAAAATGACCTTTCCGCACTAAGAACTGTAACAGGAATTGTTAACAGTACCCTATATGCGATGAAAGTATTGGGAAACGGATTTCCCATTTCTTTCAGGCGTTTCAACAAGTCAATTGCAGTTAGTGTTTCTGGTGGCAAAACTTCTCTCAAAATTCTCAGTTCGATTAATTGTTCTGCTCCATCTACATCCCGATGTTCCCCACTACTGAGATACAAATCCAAATCAAAAGCATTTTTTCAGATCTTCATCTAATTTGTCGCAATTTTGAAATATTATATAAAAAACCGAAATGTTTCGTCCCATAATAACGATAATAATAAATCTGTCTGCGACTACATAAACATCGATGGCTGGTCAGGTTGACGAGAGTCCTATCGATATCTGAAGTCTAGCAACGTCGGGCGTGGTTAGTACTTGAATGGGTGACCACCGGACAAGGAAGTTCCACGTTAAATATCCTAACAACTGTAGCGTAGTAGCATATTCGCAGCTGCAGGCATCTTATCAATGAGCACGAGATAAGACGATAGATATGCCGTCCTTCGGAGGGGACGTTAAGATGTCGGTCCCGAGTTCATTTGATGTTGAGCTCGTTAAAGAACCCCACCTCTGAAACAACAGAGGATTCGGCAAAATTTCCGGTTGGGAGGAGTGTGCTCACCGGCGTCATTGTCTTGGTAGCAGAAATAGGCCGACGTTAAATAAAAAAAGAAGGAAGGAAGGACTACATAAACACGTTCACGTTAATGTCGTCAATATAGGTATAGTTTTCCCATTATCAATTGCAGAAGCATACAAAAGTCTTGGGGCGAAATCCTGTGAGCAGCAGTGGCGGAGATAACTAATTTTATTTAGATATTTTAATATCCTAAAACGTATTTCGATCGGCACACACCAAGGCCACAGACGCTACTGGTTTTTAATCTTTCAGAGCTATTAAAACACAAATATAACGCGTGATTTACGACCTCCCATCGTATAGACACACCTCCAAGCATTGATGTCCGACTTGATTGGCCCAGACGAATCGGTTGTAGAACAGACAGCAGTCACTCAAGTCCACGTTGACCAGCGGGCTCTTTGTGCCGACGGAGACTGTATACAAGTAGTACAGATTATTTTTCGTTCCGTTTCTTCGCATATACGCTCGTGTTAACGAAGTGAGTTTTTATTTGCTCCCTATAGAAACAGCTTCTGCAATTGATATTGGATGGACTATACACGAAATATTCAGTTATTATTCAACGACTGGATCAAATAAAACTCTTTACTCAACATGTGAACGGTTAAACATAAATACGAAACTATGATGTTGAACGCAACTAATGACTAATAACATGTCGTTCTAACACGTGATCATCCTAAATGTAGATAGGCGGGAGAGTGGTAGGGCCTAGAGTACAGTTCCGTACTTAGGTTCCTCTCTGTTAAAGAAAAGCAGGCGTTGCGAGCATTAACTAGAAATTGAAATTTCTGAAGAGTGCACAAAGAGGCCATTCTTTATCAGAATTTCAGTAGTAGCAGAAAATTCATAATGTGTAAAAGTTTTTTTAAAATTGTAATCAGTGATTTTATTAACGAAACGAAACCTTCGGTAGCGCGAGGCCTCTAGAGGCGCGAGGCCCGGGGCCGGCGCCCCGCTTGGCCACCCTTAAGGCCGGCTCTGCACACACGATAAAGGAAACGGAACTAATAGCACAATAGAACACAGTAAATGTATATCTTCACTTATATTAAACGTATTGAACAAAAATAATCCCCAATCTCCCTTAATTTTCACTTAAGAGATAATTTATGCATATAACCGTAATTCATTTGACTGAGTATGACAAAGACAGGTTACCGTAAATTAGGCTATCTCTGTTTTAGCTGCCCCTGACACACTTTACGTTATTGGAGTAAACGGTCGGGTCCGTTCCAGTTACGTATAGTATAGAGTTCACTGCCACTACCGGACCGGACTACGTAATTGTCAATCAATTTAATAGATGGCGCTAGCGGATAGAGTAAATATATCGTTCCATCTTTCGTCGTTCGGTCGAAGTCTGTTTTATTGACCACTTCACTACGGACATTCTGTTTTTTGTTACTCGGGAATCCAATGCCCCTGCTTTGCCCGAATTGCCTGTCATTTGTTTAGATTTTTGTTCGATCGATTATTTGAGTATTTTTTGTTACGTGTTACTAGACTTGATAACGAAAACAGTTACGACTATGATTGTAATGATTGTTATACATGTTTTATTTACAAGTTTACTTCGTTAATATGATTAAAAGTTTGATGATCTCATAATTCTTTTGTTTATGATACCTTCCCCATATGTGTTTTATTTATTACTACCTTAAATAATATAAAATAATAAAAAGCTGTAGATTTACCGTTTTTTAATTATTATTTCAGTTTTCTCAGTGTTTTTAAGCATGTATGCTGTTTTACTCTAGGATGGGGTTGGCAACACTAACGTTACTGACGTTCTGATTCTGACGTTGACTTTGACATGGATGAAAAATAAGAGTTGTGCGAAGTTGTGAATTTACTAGAAAGTTGATCTATATTCTAGAATATTGTCAAAGAAAACCAGTGGGCAAGGAAACTCCGGTTCGATTGAACTCCCATTTATAAGGTAATATTTTTTTCCTCTAATACCGGTCTTTCAAATTTTCGAAAAGTCCTTAACATATTTTTATAGACTGTTGTGTGTAGGTAAACAATAATGTCGGATTAATGATGACTAATTTTTGAAACCTCCCTCTCATAGCTCTAACCACAAATTTTAATTTGTGATCGATATTTGCACTATTATTATCTTCACTGCATTGCATTTTTTATTACAATGCATTCTCTAGGTTCTTGAGGATGCTTCCTTTGATAAACAAATGCAACTTAATGCAATATAGGTACCTATTATATTTTGGACAATTCACATTCATGCAAGGAATCCTTATAATGAATGTTTTTGGAATGGAAAAGAACCCTTTTGGGAAAAAATGCAGTGTTGGGAGAATCCGCAGATTTGCCAAAAAAAAACTTTTTTTTTTGTAAATATACAAGCCAAAAAAAGCCGATGGCGCGGCCGGTCGAAAAGGTAAATTTCAGAATTTAATTATTGATTCTAAAAAAAACATCAATTGAGATTACGAATCATGTGTTAGAAAAAAGGACATTTATTCACTAGAAAACAAACATTTAAATTTTTATATAAACCTCAAACTCTACAATAAAAAATTGGAGAAGAGTTCAAATCTCTCTGAACGCTTTCAATCAAAAGAAATAAGTATAACCAGCACACAAGGATATAGATAGTACTTAGGGGATACTGTTGTACCTTGGATCACAATTTACTTTTATATTTTTTTGATAAGCCTTTTTTGAAATATAATAATGGAAGAGTTTCTCCTGATATCACCATTATTCCTACAAACTATGTATTTTTTGTGAATTTAAATATTAAACAATTATAGAAAACAATTTTTTTTTTATTGATATGTGATCAATGGTACAAGTCCATAATGTACCATGGATCATGCCCTAGTATACTTGGATCATACCCGTAAAGCTAGCAGAACCACCTTGTGATTTTAGATTTTTTTCTGGCCATAATTTTGGGCTAATTTTAGGTTTATTACCCTATTTACAATTTTTTTGCTCTTCAATTATGGAAGTTATCTTGGGTTCTGCTAGCTTAACGTTAAGCTAGCAGAACCAAAGAGTTAATCGAATGTTTTTAAAAAAAATCTGATCATACCATAATTTTAGGCTCACGTTTGAACAACTGCCGATTTTCTTATATAGGTTTTATTTAAAAAAATCATGGGTTCTGCAGGCTTTACATTGCAGTACCCAACTTTAAAAAAACTATTCATGTGAATTTATTACCCTATTTGAAAATGTTTTCTCAACACTCAGGGAAATATGGACACTATTTGCATTCTGTCGGATTCCACATTACTACCACTGAAAACTTTGTCATGAATTTAGATCATCCACCTTTCCCTTTTCGATTTTCTCAAAATATTCCCGAATTAATCGTTTTTTTTTCTTTATGCCGAGTTCTCCTAGCCTCATTTGAATCGGACTATAAATAACGAAACTCGTCCGCCATTTTCAATCCGCCATATTAATTTTTGAATTTCAATAAAAAAATTATGATCTACCCAAAAAATCCCAAATATCAATTTTTAATACAATCAGACAATGAATCATAAGCCTGTCTGCCATCTTTTTTTCTTATTTTCAAAATGTCATGATGCATTGTCACCCGAATGACAAACACCTGGCAAATTTCAAGTCAATTGAGTGACGGGAGTTGTTTGAAATTAAATTTCATTCAAGTTTAGGTAGATATATACACAGGGCAAGTTAAAAAGCTTATAAAATAATAGTTGCAGTCCTTTTCGGCCACTTCCAGTGAAAAAGTAGTATATACAGGTTGAGTCAGAAGTACTTTGACAAACTTCAGGAGGTGATTCCTCACAATATTCTAATATGAATTGTCCAAATGAATATATGTCTGAAAACGCTTCGTTCCAAGATACAAGGTATTAAAGTTTTATTTTTATTTTAATTTTTTTTAAATAACTTTCGAAATACTGACCTTAATTAAACGAAAATTGGTATTGAGAGGTTTTTTGAGGTGTCGAATTCGAACCTGATGTTATTATTGCTCTTACTCGTAGGGGGCGCCACCTACACGTCTTTTTCTTTTTTGAAGATTCATAACTTTTTTGAGCATACTTCTAGCACATTTTCAAGTGAAAAAATCAGTTCCTCTATCATATCTACGTAAAAAAGATACCCTTGTTACAAGTCGCTATAAGCAACCGTTTTCTAGATATTTGGATTTGAAAATTTCAAGTCGATTATTTGATAATCGATGCGTGTTGAAGTTATTACCATTACTTTGCATTTTTCACAAGAATGCATAGGAAATGAATTTGACTTTTAAGTAGTTTTGGTTTTTTGTAGGGGGTGCCACCTATTCTATTTGTTTTTACTCGATTATTTTTGTATCAAGGGTGCAAAATCTGTATTTGTTTTAATAAAATTTGCAAGAAATATCAACATTTTATTTCAAGAAATTTTGAATATGTAGAATAAAATAAAATAAAGGAAACTAAATTATATTCAAATAAATTATTCAAAGTGTCCACCTTCAGCGAAGATACAGGCATTCAGTCTTCTAGTCATTGAATCTCGTACCCGCTCAAATATTATTGGTGTGTTTCTTATTGTTTCACAGGCGTCTGCTATTCGGTTTCTTAGATCTTCCTCGTTCGCTACTGGAGTTTTATAAACTAGTGACTTCAAATGTCCACAAAAATAAAAATCTATCGGGTTTAGATCTGGGGCCTTGGTGTCCACCTCTGGTTAGGTTCTTCTACAGCCCTACCGATCCATCGATTTGGATAGACAGTGTTAAGGAATTCCCTGGCTACAACGCTAAAATGGGCCGGAGCCCCATCATGCATAAACCACATGCGGATACGAAATTCTAATGGTACATTCTGAAGTAGTCCCGACAATTCATTTTCTAAAAAGTCTCTGTAAGTTGCGCCAATCAGTCGGAACGGAAGAAAGAAAGGACCTATCAAGTAATTATCAATTATTGCCGCCCATACATTTACAGAAAATTGATACTGATAATGTCTTTCACTAACTGCGTGCGGATTTTCCAGAGCCCAAACATGTTTGTTATGAACGTTTGTGATAGCATTTCGGGATAAGTTTGCCTCGTCCGTGAAGAGTACATATCTTAAAAATTGAGGATTTCCAGCCAATTTTGTCAAAAACCACTGACACATAGTTATGCGTTGGGAAAAGTCTCATGGCAAAAGAGCTTGTACCCTTTGAATATGGTATGGATAAAATTGTTGATCGTGGATAATTCTCCAAACTGTGGACTGAGTAGAATTGAGAGCTTCAGCAATTATACTTTTACTTGTTTCTGGATTCTCCTCGAGAGCGTTCAAAATAGCTTCTTCCAATTCTGGGGTTTGGATTGCTCATGGTCTTCCAATAATATCAGCTGCCCTCTTAAAGCTACCTGTTTCTGCCAAACGACGGTGGAGACTGGTAAATGTTGAAGCTGAAGGCAGTACTCGATTAGGAAATCGCTCCTGGTAAATACGTCTTGCTTCGCACGCATTGCCATCCGCAAGGCCATCAACGAAATGCATATCGACTAAATGAGCATTATTGTTTAAATAATGAATTTTTTTCAAAATTAGTGTTTTAAAACTTACAGAAACTTCATTTTCTAAGCATTCTTGTGAAAAATGCAAAATAATGGTAACAACTTCAACACGCATCAATTATCAAATAATCGACTTGAAATTTTCAAGTCCAAATATCTAGAAAACGGTTGCTTATAGCGACTTGTAACAAGGGTAGCTTTTTTACGTAGATATGATGGAGGAATTGATTTTTTTACCGAAAAATGTGCTAGAAGTATGCTAAAAAAAGTTATAAATCTTAAAAAAAGAAAAAGACGTGTAGATGACACCCCCTACGAGTAAGACGCAATAATAACATCAGGTTCAAATTTGAACAACCTCAAAAAACTCTCTCAATACCAATTTCGTTAATTAATGCCATGTATTTAGAAATTAATTTTAAATCTTACGATAAATCTTACTTGAAACCAATTAGGAAATAGAATATATCTCTGTCAAATACTTTGACTGATTCTGGCTAATTCTGTACATATTACACAATATTTGCCTAGTCACATACCTACCTGAATTGTTTTGAAATACTCTTACCTTTTCTATTATTCAAATGTACCATGTGTCTAACTGTTAATATACATATGTTTTTCTACCTCATGTATTTTTTATCAAATATGATGCATTGTCCTGAATGACAAACACCTGGCAAATTTCAAGTCAATTGAGTGACTGGGAGTTGTTCGAAATTAAATTTTATTCAAGTATAGGTAGATACATACATACATCATAATAACTAACAGGGCAAGTTAAAAATCTTGTAAAATAATAGTTGCAATCCTTTTGCGGCCACTTCCAGTGAAAAAGTAGTATACTTATATGTATGTTTGAGGCAAATTTTGAGTCAATTCTAAACCACTTTCAGTCATCCACTCGACTTGGGAAAACAAAATAGCGACTTCGGGAACATTTTGAGAAAATCGAGAAGGGAAAGGTGGATGATCTAAATTCATAACAAGTTATCAGTGGATCAGTGGATTTTTTAAAGTTGGGTTTGCTAGCTTTACGGTAAAGCTAGCAGAACCCAGGTTTTTTTTTAAACCTATATAAGGAAAACGGCAGTGGGTTCAAACTTGAGCCTAAAACGAGCCTAAAATTATGGTGTGACAGATTTTTGATAAACATTCGATTATCTCTTTGTTCTGCTAGCTTAACGTTAAGCTAGCAGAACCCGTGATATCTCCCATAATTGAAGACAAAAAATTTGTCAATAGGTAATAAATTAGCCTAAAATTATGGCCTGAAAAAAAATCGAAAATCCCAAGGTGGTTCTGCTAGCTTTATGGGGTTTGGATCATCAACGTCTTGTACCTAAAGGTAGATAATATGTATTAAAAACAACATTTTTATACAGAATTTACATTATATTGTTTCATTACAAGAAGAAATAAGATTGTATTAAAGTATAACCTAATTTTTATTTGTATACATGTGTACGAAAAGTTACAATATGAAATTTATAACTTAACCCTCTATTGCACAAGATCGAATTTTTCTTCAAAAAAAACTTCAACTGTGTATTCTGGCTTGTAAAATACATAAAAAATAGTGAAAAAATTATTGAACCATTATTTTCAAAAACTTTTTAAACTTGGTTCCCAATTGGGAACATTGTACAAAGAAAGAACATAGTTTAAAATATGTATTCTCACTGCAGTGAATATCAACAATGATACTCTACAAAACATCTTTTTTCATCGTATAAACAGGTATACTTTACATTTAGAACAAAACATTCTACTTTTTCCATTGCATCCGTCCAAGCGGCAACGATTGCGTTGTTGAGAATGTTGGGGCCAGTGACCAATTCCATCAGTTCTGGTTTCAAATGGAGGAGAAGCCTCTTTATGCTTCCTTTTTTTATATTTTGACTCGAGAGATGTATTGCTTGGTCTACCTCTCTTATTGCTCACTACATTACTAGATCCTATTGTAGTCAGCACTTTTGCTAACTCAATCCTGAACTGTAAGAGAGGCATTTTTCCATACCCATCAGGCTGGTCCTGATTGTGGTGTTCTGAAATGCGTCTGTACAACAACCAAGCATTACATATGACCACATCTATCATATGGAAAAACAGACTATGATATTTTTTAGATCTAGTATGAATTCTGTATAATCCAAGTAAGGAGTCAAGAAGATATACCCCTCCCATATGTTTATTGTACACCTTTACAATGTCTGGGCAGTTGATATCCTTCTTTGAGTTATCAGATTTGAAGAATCTTCGAACCTTGTGTGACGGCTAACTACCAGCAAAAGTGGATAGTAGTGTAACCACTTTATTGTCATACCACTGTACAGCCTTTAGCTATTGATTTTTGTATGTTGTTATTTTTTCAGTATAGGAACCTCTACCTCTTTCTTTCCATCTTTTTTCTGTAGGAAAGCTGCACCCCATCAACCGGTTTGTTCTAACAGTGCCTACACAATCAATTCCATTCTGTGACAAGTGACTGAACAAAGGAATGCCTGTAAAGTAGTTATCACAGAACAATTTGTGATGGAGATTTTTTGGAATGTTTCGACTTATCCTGTAAACAACATTACTTGTAGAACCAAAATCTTGCTCCCCTTCTTCTGCAGTTACTTTGCCAGTAAATAATTCAAAATCATATGAGAAACCACTGACTCCTGAAAGGACCCACAACTTATATCCCCACTTATGTGGTTTCTTGGGATTATATGTTTTTATAGAAATATTTCCCTTGAAGGGTACTATCTGTTCATCGCAGGACAAATTTTCTTCCATTGGAATTTTGGTACACACTTGTTGAATGTGATCGATGACTGGTTGAATTTTTTCCATTTTGTTTTTCATTTGCTGATTATTATTGAAATGCAAATTTCTCTTTATTTCGTGAAAACGGATCTGTGGCATAATATCCGCAACTTGGGAAACACGCGTGTCTGCAGACCAGTACATTCTTGTGCTGGGTAGTTTTATAATCGACATCCATAGTGAAATGCCAATGAATTTTTGAATTTCATTAGTTGTTGTTACAAATGGGCGGTTTGGATTGGATTGAACCGAATAAAGCACTGTCATATCTATCAACTTCATGAATTCATCCGTGAAAAAAAATTTGAAAATTGCATAAGGAGTGCAAAGTTCTAAAATTTCCTCTGGTAAATCAGTAGAACCACAAAATTTCACCTTGTCGTTGTCTGTGGAAGTTTGATTTTCTGTCCACACTAGCTTGCGCACTTTAGAATTTGCAGAAGATGTAGCGTTTATGAAGTAACTTAGAGGTAGTTCATCTTCAGATTCAAAATTTGTCAATGTTTCATCCAAATTCTGGTATTCCGGAATGTGATCGCTTCATCTGCAAGAATTGAATCCTCACTATCACTCGGTATACTTCTAATTTGATGAGAACGGTCACTCTTCCCATAAAAGGATTTCGTGGTGATGGATTGCAAAGTTTCATTCATTTTGTGTTTTCAACCGCCTTTACACAGTGTTCCCAAATGGGTACGATTATCTAAAATCAAATTTAGTAGATGAGTACTCATAAAGTAATAAAAAAGAGTAAGTACATACCATAAGCAGGTTATAATTCACCCAAAACTATTTTTTCAACGCAAAAATAGGTTTCTAAATGACAATAACAACCCCATCAAAAACCTGATAATGGATAACCTCAAACGTCCATGACACGTTCTCCTATTTAAATAGTTACCAACTATGTAATGCCCTGCCACCTACAAGTTAGTAGTCGAACTCATTAAACAACGTTCCCGAGAGGGAACTACGGTCACACCAAGCTTTAAAAATGCAATTTGAAGGAATAGAGATGTTTTGATGCATTTGGTTCCCAAATGGGAATAGAATGCAATAGAGGGTTAAAATTAATAGACAAAAAAATTAGGTATGTAAATTTGTCAAAGCTAGAAAAGTCCACTTGGAACCACAACTGTCCATCAGTACTAGCCGATCCAAGGTGTTTTTACAAACTTATCTTCCTCAATATTCTAGGTTATATTTAAAACTGAAATATGGCATAACAAATTACTCACATATGGGCAGTGATTCAGGTGGAATATGATTTAAAACACAAAACACAATTTTCAACTTGTAAAAAAATAAACAATAGAACCAAAAGTTGTTACTTTTGAGCTAAAAATAAAAATTTATAAATGATTTAGCTGATTTACCCATTGATGGTGAATTTACTATTTTTGCAGATGATACATCTTTACTTTGGCACAATAGCAACGTGGTGGCTTTACATAACAATATTGAAAGCGATCTGAAAAAAGTCAAGCAGTGGTGCAACGCTAACCCATTAACGTATATTTCAAAAACCAATATTTTAACATTCAAATGCACTATTAATTCTGTTTCACTCGATGAACAAATCATCAATTCCAAAGTAGCAAATAAATTCTTAGGGCTACATATTGATAATAACTTGAGATTCGAAGACCATATCAGCAAACTCTGTAGGAAACTCTCCTCAAGTTGCTTTGCCATAAGGAGTATCTCCTCCTCCACCATGGATTCTATATCAGCTAGAAATGCATACTTTGCACTCTGTGAATCTCACTTGCGCTATGGGATATGCTTCTGGGGTAGAAGTTCTCAAACTTTAACAAATGCAGTTTTTATACTACAGAAAAGGGCTCTTAGGTACATATGTCGAGCAGGAATACGAGATTCTTTTTCATCACAAAGAATTTTACCCCTAGCTTGCCTCTTTATTCTAGAAACAGTTTGTTTGATTCACAAAAACTACAAAGACAACATTATGGTCAATCAGTTGAATTATGAAACCCGTCTCATATATAATATCAGTCTTCCTATCCCCACAACTTCACAAATCAAATCCTCCATACTTTACAATGGAAAAAAATTATTCAACCATCTTCCTCTTCCCATCAGGAAATTGAGAAGCAATGAAAAATTTCGTAAAGAGGCAAAAAAACTCCTTCTTTGGGAGTCTATTACAATTCAGATGAATTCCTGCTTGACACCTTCACAACTTATAATGTAAATTCCTGATAATTTAGATTCATTGTGTACCCTCTACTATACTTAGAGTTTTCAATATGTATGTATCATTTTATATTGCCCTTCATTGTCTATTTTTGTGAAATGGTTGAATTTTTAAACTTTAAAAAAATAAATTTTTATTATCTTATTTTGACTTATACAGTGTGCTGGTTTTAAAAATGTGTATGTATCAATTTTTATCTTAGTTCTAAGTAGCTTTGTCAACAAAATTTTGTATTTTATGACAATAAAGCATTTCTGTTTCTGTATATTTTACTCGAAAACAATAGCACATGGACAAAAACTCTTCCGCTTGCTTGCACTTTACTGAGTGAACATTGTCTTGGTATAGTTATGTTACGTAGATAACAGCATTTGTCAAGAAACTGAAGGGTGATCCAAGGTACACTATGATCAAGGTACAACAGTTTCAATCCTAATATCACTTGGAATTTTTTTATATATATATATATATATATTTGTCGGTGGAAGGAAAACCTAAATAGTATCTGATTGATACGAGCGAAGAAATTTCAAATGAAAGGAGCATATACAGGGTTGAACAAAATATCCCAGAACATGTTTGGCCACATTGGCCCAAGTTGAGAGGCTTCGGAAGAAGAAGTTGTATCATGAATCTTCACAATTTCAGATCAACATATCAGGGTAAAATAACTAATATGACGTTTCAGAACAAATAATAGAAAGTTTCAATTTCGCTATGGGGGAATGTTATTTCAACATAAACATTTAAACAAATATGATTATTGATTAATTTGTTTGAAAATATGAACAGGATGTAGTTCAATCTCCAGCGTGGCTTTAGCCGGGGAAGTAGTTGTTTTCTGTTAAACATTCACAAAAAATTACTTCATTTTTATCGTGAATATTTCAATTCCTAGAAAAATCGTTCTATTCAATTGAGAATGTTTACCTTTTCAACATGATTATTGATCTTGTTTATTTTCTTCGACATTAAAAATGTATATACATTTTGAAAATGTATTATGGAGAAAGTATATAGGTTTTTACATTATTTCTTATTAGCTGATAAGAATCCTCCATCAAATAGGACTTACAAAAATATTTATTTTGTTTCAGATTGAGTAATCATGTCACAGTGGAACAATGGCCCTTATGCTCCAGGTGAGATTATAGCTTGTATATGTTCTAGGCTAGTCTTGGATATGCCAGAAAGTCCTATATATATACCGGGTGACAATGGGAGTAGGGCCATGCCTAAATCTCCTTCACTTATCCACCGATTTGAATGAAATTTTGTACATAGATATGAGACACAATTTCGGATTGACAGACAAATTAAAACCAAATGACCGACTTCCAGTTGCCAGAATAGCCATCGAAATGGCCAGAATAGCCACCAACTTCGATTTTTCAAATGGAACACCCTGTATGTTTGATGTTTTTCGGATTCTACGGCTCAAATTACATACGACAGTGTTGCCAAATTTTTATTTTATAATTTAAAAAAATATTTTTTAGCCCAGGCCTTGATCAGTTAAAATCTATTCTAATTTACATCAGTAATAGTCATTTCATCGATAAGATCCATAACAATCCTATCCTCAGTAGTTCTTTTACGATTTTTCTGAATGTATTTAAAGAAGACTCATTTTTAAGATTTGTAGGGAGTTTGTTATACATGTTGATACCATTATGAATCAGTGAGTCTCTCACTAAGGCCCGATTTCACCAACCTCTTTAAACGAGTTTTGTTCAAATTAAACATAGATTAAGCTTTCTACACGTCATATTGGATTTCACCAGGAACTATAAACCACGTTTAGTTCTAAACGGCGTTTCCACTTAAAACGGGCTGAATTTGGCCAGTTACGAAGTTAAACAACGTTTAGTTCATTGGTTTCGTGCACGTTTGACAGATGGTTGACATTGGAGGTAAAACAACCTTACTTTTCCGATTTGTTTATGTTGGAGAATTGAACATTTTTACCTATTTCACAAAGAATTCAGTAGTGGGATTGTTTAATTCGTAGATGATCATGCCTTCATATTGTTCTGTTGTGAAATGCAATAAAAATGCATCAAAAGACGGCCGAATACGATTTTTCAGGTAAATTGTACATGTTGTATTTTTGACCCTGTTATCAGAATTCCATCTGCTGTTGAAGAAATAGAAAACATTGTGAAATCTCCAATCTCCCAGAGAAGGCAAGCATCCTAGATACATGCCATCAAACGAAAAGACTGGTCTGATAAGTTAACGAAATATGGTAGAGTTTGTTCCAGACATTTTCACTATGGTAAAGAAAATATGTTGTACCAATTTATTCAATAAGCTGGGTGCCGAATGAAGTCCAAAGAAGGAATTTATTTGATGAATTATATTTTCACATTCCAACTTGAAATTCATTGTAGAAGATATTGTCACTTTTATCAAGTTTTTTCAAAAACTAAACTTTGAACACCGAACATCCACAAAAATATTACAAAACATGAGCGAAACACGAAAGTTATCGGTTTTCAATTTTTAGGTTATATTGTCACTTGGCTTTGGCTCCTCTAAAAAACAACCAAATCTATGCAAAAATGACAGAAACGTACATTTTTTACTATGTTGCCAGCTTTTGACTGTCCTTAAACTAAGTTTCAATAAACTCGGTTTAGCTTTCGTCTGTTTGTGTCGGTAAAACTGGATCGAGGTTTATCAAGATTAAAATCTGAGTTTAGTGAGAACGGAGTTTAGTAAAACGCCGTTTATCTTTCTTGTGGTGAAATCGGGCCTAAGGTAGTGATTGGTATGGGAAGTCTAATTATGTTGGCCTGTTGGCTATTATAGGTTCTCTGAGTTGTGCTATTGAAAACCGATACATTTTTGTGGAACAGAACAGTTTCCAATATAAAAAGCGAAGCAGGAGTATCTCATTTTTGTCTTGCACATATACCTAATGGCCCTTTTTGTAAGAACAAATGCACTTTGGAGCATTTCTTTGTTGCAAACTCCCCAGAAACAAATTCCATATCTTATGTGGGCATCAATGAAGGCAAAATAGGTTGTTCTTGCAAAATTCAACCCAAGTTCTTTTGAGACAGTCCTGATAACGTAACATCCTGTTGCCAGTTTTTTATTCAGGAATAATATATGTTCCTCGAATTTGAGTTTATTGTCAATGTGTAGTCCTAAGAATGTTGTTGTTGATTTTATATCCAGGTTGTTATTGTCTAATCTTATGACTGGCATATTACACTTGAAGAAAATAATATATGTTTTCTCAAAATTCAATGATAGGAAGTTTGAATGGCACCAGCTTTTTACGCTTTGCATTTCTGCAGATATTCAGTTGTGCATTACTGCCGGATCTCTGCCATGCCACAATAGGGTAGTGTCATCAGCAAAAAGTGTTATTCTGGCACTGATCTTTAAGTGAGTGATATCATTTTTATATAGAAGGAATATAATGGGCCCCGGAATAGAACCTTGGGGGACTCCTGTTCCGGTTTTACGAAGGTTTGAATCAGTTGAAAGTCTTACAAACTGTGTCCTGTGTGATAGATATGACTCAATCCAATGTATACTTTTTTTTTAAACCATAATATTTAAGCTTCTGCAGCAGAATCTCATGATCCACAAAGTCAAAGGCTTTTTTAAAATCACTGAAGCAGAAGCGTCAGCGTTAAGTTCACTGTATAGTTCCTGTAAAAGGTTAAAAATGGCATCATTTGTGTTTTTATTATTTTGAAAGGCAAATTGTTGGTTACTTAGGATGTTATTAGTGACAAGGAAGTCCATTATGTGCTTTTGAAGTTGCTATAAGAGCTATTGGTCTGTAGTTGGATGGGTCGTCCTTGTCACCTCTTTTGTTGTGAATGGGTATTCTTACAGAAAGCTTCAGGAAGTCTATGCCTTTTTCGAAAGAATCCTTTATTATTATAGCAAGGCACAGTCTGGGAGACATTCAAAAATTCTGATGGACATATCATCAAATCCTGATGTTTTTTTGTTCCTGATATCTTTAATAGCTTCTTTCAGCACTTGGATATCAGTGGGTATCAGTTGCAGGGTGTTTTCTCTATGAAATGATTCTGAGGCCTTTCAAAGGAAAGTATTGTATCACATATCGATAACCAATTTTTTCAATTTTTACAAATTCACACTGCGTTTACTATTGATGGCTGCCAAACAAATACTAAACAATGTAGCTACGACAAACTTCAATATTAAGCTTTCTACCTTAGTAATTCTTTTCAAACAATAACCGCCATCGATAGGTCAGGTAGGGTACTTCTGTGACTACCCTCGTAAGAGAGGGGGTGAGAAGCCAAGAGGTACAAGTGACAACTCCATCATTTTGGAAAACGCAATTTGAAGTAAAATCATTCTGATAAATTCCCTGAAGCTCTCCGTCCGTATAATGCTTTTTAACCGACGAAACCAAAAAGGAGGAGGTTCTCTAGTCAACGGTATTTTTTATTTTTTTTATGTATGATCACGCATAACTTTTACTAAGACGTCCGATTCCGATAATTCTTTTTTCAGTGGATGGGGTGTACTTCGAAGTTGGTCCCATCTGAATTTAAAAGATGAAATCCACCCCTAAAGATAGCAAAATGAAGGATATTGATCACTCACCCTCTGAATTCTGGTCCGTTAACAGATTCTAACAGGCATAACTTTGTACCTACTGGGTTCTTCGATTTGGATGATTTTTTTAATAGATAGGATATACCTCATAGTTGATCATATTTGGATTTCAAATGGAATTATCCACCCTTACGGGTAGAAAAATAGGGAATAATTAATTTTTTACTTGTGAACATTGGCACACATATGTAGTTGACAATGACAGATGCTAATGTCATTATTTTTGTTCTCCTACATCCGTCACAATCATTATATTCTATGAGAGGATGGAATGATATACAAAATAATGAAATAAACTAACCAGAACAACAAAAATAATTTATATTACAACAAATAGTAAAAGTAGATAATCATATTATTTAACTGGTAATAGTTGAAGTAAGGTGGGTTAGTAAGTATTTTTGAAGTAATAAAAAAACAAGTAGGTAGTAATTAGTAGATTTCAGCCACAAAAAATTTAAAAATAAAAACTTTTTAACAAAAAATTAAACCGACGAAATACGGAACTGAAAAGTAAAAAATAAAACAAACCTTCTTAGTCTCAATAACTAAGCTCCTAAACTAATGTAAGTAACTGATTTTGAGTCGGCGCCAAACAAACAATCAACAAAGATCATTAAATTACTTCAAAAAAATTATCAGAATGTCACCTCGCAACTCGATGCCATCATTTTACATCTTATCTAATTCATTTGCTTGTTTGTTTGGCGCCGACTCAAAATTAGTTACCTATATTAGTTTAGGAGCTTAGTTATTGAGACTAAGAAGGTTTATTTTATTTTTCAGTTCCGTATTTCGTCGGTTTAATTTTTTGTTAAAAAGTTTTGTTGCCACTAGATCTTAGCACATTAAAAACATTCATTTGTATCCCTTTGCCACTAACAATTCATTATGTATTAACTATCAATAACCAACCGAAATTATCTTTTTTCAAAAGTCACTTGTGTCCCTTGGCTTCTCACCCCCTCATATGAATTACTATTTGGTCTCTCTGAGCGATGTTTGGTATTGAATTTGTAGTGGTTCATCTTTTTTCTGATGGGTAGATTATCAGTAGTACTTCTGACCCTGTTGACTTGGATGACCCTAGGAGCTTCACATTCACTGTTTCCTGGTATCTGCCTGATAACTCACTAGACGCTCCTCATAGGTAAGTAAGAATGTGAAGGTGTCCTAGCAGGTGATGACGAACATGAAGAGTTCGCTTCTGCCATATCTCTTGATTGATTATTGAAGCTGTTATTCTTGGGTTCCAATTTTTCTTGTATTTTGCTAAGCATTTGCTTCATACTGTCATTTTCTGGGGTCTTCCTGAAGTGGCTTTTCAACTGTTGATGCTCTCACTTTTGACCTTGAGGTGTTGAAGGCTGCTTTCACTTCCAAGAAAGGAACCAGAGCTTCACTGCATTTCTTAAAGTGTGTTAATATCAGGGTCCTTTGTATTCCAATATTCCTCAATGAATATCTGCCCCACCAACTGTTCTTTGAAATCATGTGGGGTATTTAGGTAGGCAAGCTGGGTAAGTCTCTGCACGTTTGCTTTAAACTCCCGCAGACTCGTGTTTCAAGTGTGCGCGATTCAGCTGTTCTTGATGTTGGTTGCCGTACCGCAATGAGGTCTCCATACTTGCGCTGTTGGTCATCTAGAATGGTCAGTTACAGTAGCCTTCTCTTTGTTGTTACATCCATTAGCTATTGCTACAGCTTTGAACTACCTACAATATAGGTGGCCGTTCGATAAGTCGATGATTTAACGGAATTGTTTGATGTGGCAACACTTTCATGGTGGTATCGAATTTTCAGTGAAGCAACTATCCTTGCTTTTGGCAACAACTGTTACAAATCTGGGGAGCTATTAAAATACTGAACGAATTATTCACCGTTTATTTAAACCTCACAAACTAATACTAAGCTCTGATAATTGAGATTTTTCGAAAACCTAGATCTAGTGACTCCATAATTCCATTTTCATCCAACCATCCCCATAACCAAAAATGTTGCGCCTTCCACTGCTTGTTCCATAGACTCTGCAATATTCCTTTGAACCCAACCAAATCTAGAAAAGAACGGGATATTATAAATCAAATAGCCAAACAAAATGAATACCCAGAATACATAATGAAAAAATTTACTACAAACACTTGAACTCAATATGAAAACAAAATCCGATACCATCTACAGAGGTCTAAAATACAACGGCACAATATCCAACAATATTGCGAAACTTTTTTAAAATAAATCAGAAAACACACAAATTTCCTTCAAAACGTCTATAATCTTTCAACCCATTCAGTAATCACGAAAGATAAGATACCAACAACACACAAATCTGGAGTGAACCAACTTGTTCACAACCTCAATATGATGTTTGTTATGTTAGACAAAGTGGATGAAAAATCGAAACAAAAGCCAAGGAAAATTTAAAACAAATACAAAATTATGAAAACTGCCACGATCCCAAAACTTCCTCTCCTTTGGCCAAGCCAACCATATCAGTGGAGTAATATTAGATTTTAGCTTCAGAAAGTTAGGGGACTGCGGTAACTTTTTACTGTACATTAGTGATGATGTTAGCAACAACATATAAAAAGTTACCAACCGTAAGGTGTGTGCTTAATTTTTTATTTAACGAATAAGTTGCAAAATTACATTGTTTATTAAATATCTTTTGAATTTTTTTTTTTTAAACTCATAGTGCCATTCGAATGAATGGAAGATTTAACATAAAAAAGGTATATAAAGTTTTTCTTTAAAATAAAAACTAAGCTGCAGATTTTTTTTCTAACGTATGACATGGCTCAAGTAGCACATAGCACAAGCGCGCTTCACTTAATTTGTTATAACTTTTAATCTGATTGATCAAATTAAGCTAACAAAAATGTAAATGAAAGACGAAAAAAGTAGCTAACGCGATATGTTTTCAAACGTGAAAAAAAAACAAAGTATAAGTTTCTATAAAATCAATTAAAGATCTGCCATTCTTTGAATTTTAAAGATAAACATCTGAAATTTACACAGTTCACTCCCAAAATACTTGAGAAGGTTTGAAAATGTAGGAAAATCTTAAAATATTATTTCAAAAAATACAGTGGTAAAAATATTGAATTCTTTAAAAAAATGACAAATTTGAATTACACCAAAAAAAAGCTTACCCAACCAACATATATTTATATAACGATCTCAAACAAAGTATAGGCAGCGTAAAATTTTTTTTCTTTGTTAATATAAGTGTAAATTGTATCAAATACGAAAATATTACGTTTTTTAGTAAATTGACGCAATTTCCATATTTATGTTCCTACTTAAAATTCTTCTTTAAAATAAAAATATAAGTTTATCTTTTGATATATTTTATATTGGATCGAAAATATCATATTTGAATGTTAGAGAGTGATGGAACACGGGCGAACAGTTGATCGGTAAGTTTAGTGCTCACCTGATGCTCTACGTATACTAGTGGAGTAATATTAAATTTTGCAATAAATTTTTTTTTAAATCTCATTTCGAAAAATACAGAGCTCAAAATATTGAATAATTTAAAAAAATTACAAATTTTTAAGCCATGCTTTGAAGACAAAAAATTCTAGTTTAAAATGTGATAATAAAACATTTATATATACAACAAAACTTGTTAAGTGGAGGCAACATTTTTCAACCGAATGAAACAAAATTTGGCACAAAAATACTTCTCAGCAATACCTCGGCTAATTTCGAAAATGGTCCAGTAGTTACAAAATGGCGGCTGTTGAAAGATTTAAAAAAAAATGCAATATTTCATTTCCATACCCAAAATCGGCAAACTATAAGTCGTTTGCTAGAGCTTCATTAGCTCCACAACTTTTACCTAAAAAGTTCTTCTCCGAGATGTACACATAAAAAAAAATTGATGTAAATTATAATTCCTGAAATCTACTTTTACGACTGGCCATGACATCGTTTTTTCAATATCATATTCTTGTTTAGCGACCTCAAAAACCCCTAAAGCATCAATTTGAATGAAATTGCTTTGAAATTAATTGAATTATTTCAAATTTGCCTAAAAAATTTTTTTTCATTGTTTAAAGAAGAAGAACTTTATTTCCAAATAGGCAAGCCAAATATAAACATAATTAATATACTTTATCTACACATAGTGCATAGAAATCAAAAATAAATTAAAAAAATTTTTTTAACAAAAATAACAGAAAATAACACAAACTATAAAACAACATAAACTAAAAAATAACAAACTATATCGCACATATTCCCTGTATGATCCAATTTAACATATTCTTTTACATATTCATTCAAAAACAAAGCCTTAGCTATTAATATATTTTAAGTATAAATTTGTTGTTTGTTTTTCAATTTAGTTTGTTGTTATAAATGTTATCAAGTCCCTCTTGAACATACGGATAGAAGTAGAATTTTTTATATTATTTGGCAGTTTATTAAATCTATCCAGACCCTTGAAAAATAATGAGTTCATACTGCTTCGTGAATTTGTCCTAGGGATGTGAAAATTGGTGTTCGATCTGGTATTATGGTGGTGTACTTCACTATTTGTGATTAATAGGTTTTCTAAGTATATTGGTTGCAAATTGTTTATTATTTTAAATATAAATATCATAGTTTGATAGTAAAGTCGTTGTGAGACAGTAAGCCACCTTAAACTACAGAGCATATCTTGTATAGGTGTCATTCTATTGCAGCGTAATATTATTCGCATTCCATAATTCTGTAATTTTTGTAATTGATTAAATTTGTTCTGATTCAGAAGATATAAGAGATTCCCGCAGAAGTCATAATGAGGTTTTATTATACAATTATAGCACATTATTTTGGCATACATTGATAAAAAAGATGACACTCTGGAGAAAAAATACAGTTTCTTTGATATTTTACTTATTACATAGTCAGCATGATCATTTAAAGAAATTGTGTTATATACAATAAACCCTAGATACTTAATAATTTTACTCACCATTTCTACATCATTTTCGTTTATTTTAATTTTGTATTTCTCCCAATGTTATTTTGTTTATACCTTGTTGTAATGATCATCGCCTTAGTTTTAGTGATATTAAGTTTCAGTTTATTTGTTCCAAGGTACAACTCAATATTTTTCAATGAATTATTCATCTTTTCCACAGCGACTTGCAAGGTTTTATCGTAGGTATATATTAATGTGTCATCTGCAAATAAGTTTATCACGTTATCACCATCTACGTAATTGATATCATTTATATAAATTTAAAAAAATAAAGGTCCCAGTACACTACCTTGTGGAACTCCAAGATCATTTACTAACTTTTGTGAATAGCCCCTATTAATTTTTGTTATTTGACTCCTCAAACTGAGGTAACTTTCCATCCACTTCAATACCACATCACCAATACCATAATATTTGAGCTTTTGGATTAGTATATTTCTGTCTATTGTTTCGAATGCCCTCTTTAAATCCAAGAATGTACAAACAACGTAATTATCTTTATCAATTTTTTTCCTTCCAATTTGTTATTGTAAGCTGTAAGGCAGACTCACACGAATGTTTTTTTCTGAAGCCTGACTGACAACCTAAAAATAACCCGTTTTCATCAAAGTATTTGTTGAGTTCCTCATACACTGCTCGTTCCAAGACTTTTTCAAGGGTTGGAAGAGTATTTATAGGACGAAAATTACATGTTTCTAAAGTATTTTTTATTTTTGGTATTGGTATTACTGTGCTTGTCTTGAAGTGTTGGGGAAATTGACCAGTTTAAAGAGACGTATTTATAAAGTTCAGTATTACATGCCCCCTGGTGTTAAATGTCTCTTTTAAAAATAGACTGTTCATAATCTCAGATCTACTAATCTTATCTATTGAGAATATTATATTTTTCAACTGCGGCAGGTCTATCTGTTTAAATGAGTCTAATTTACAATTTACTATATCAAAACTGTTTGAACTCCATTCTGAGTCAGAATTTATACTGTTTACAATTTCACTTATACTATTTACAAAATATTCATTGAATCCATTTGCAATATCAATTTCTGTATTACAAACTTTTATTTGATCACCGACATTGAATACTATCCTTTCAAAATTATAACTTTCAATTGGATTTATAAGTGATTTTAAACATTTCCACATTTCTTTCGTATTATGCTTATTTTCATCAATTTTCTGTTCATAATAACCCTCTTTCTTTGTTTTTAGCATATTCACATAATCATTTCTTATTCTCTTACAATTTTCCCAATTTATATGTTTACTTAAGTTTGTACTTTGTTTGAATATCTTATAAGCTATATCTCTTTCCTTTGCTTTGCTTTTTAACTCACTATCATAGTATGGGACCTGATTTGATTTAATTTTAACAGTACGTTCTGGTGCTAACTGATCCACAATATTCAGACAGTTTTTTGTTATATCCTCCAATATCACATCAACATTAACTGAATTTAAATTCCAGTTACAGGACAATAGCTCAATGTTTATGTTATGATAGGTATCTGTTTATTTTTCTAATTTGTTTGAATTTTTCTCCCAATGTACTATTTGCATTACAGAAATTTACAGATATGATAGAGTGGTCAGTTAGTTTTGGATTATCATGAACAATTGCTCGATTAGACTCAATATTTGTTACCACATAATCTATGAGAGTAGAGCTATACTGCGTACACCGTGTATTTGTATTAACAATTTGATCTACTCCATACATATTAAATAAATGTTTGACCTTTTTGGTATAGAAATAATCATCATCCTCATAGTTCATATTGAAGTCGCCAATCATCATACATTTTTTTCCTATAAAGTATGTTTCCAGAATGTCTATAAATATTCCATGATTTGAGCTTGGAGAGTGGTATCACCGATGTGCCATTTTTGTGACTTTATCTTTACACTTATAAACTGTATCCAATAGTTTCCATCCACAATTTTAGGTTTGATAACTCTATAATCTATTCCCACTCGAACATATATTAATACTCCACCAGTTCATCGACTTTTGCTATCACACCGGACTACGTTATAGTTATTTATGCTGATTTCAAAATTTTGTATGTCTGATGTTGTTCTTGATTCACTCAGGATAATGAATGATGGATTCAATACTGCAATGCTAGTTATAATATCTGTTTTGTGTGCGATAAAACTCTGAATATTTAAATAAATTATATCCTCATTGTACTGTAGTGGTTGAATATTAGGCTTCACTAATTGTTTTTTGGAATATTTACATTATTTGGATTTGCATTGAAAGTTTTGGGTACTATTGTTGGAACAGAGTATAAGTACCTAATTGTTTTCGAATTATCTCCATTTGCAATAAGTCTATTCAACTCTTCTTTTACTTGCTTGTAATATGCTCTCTGCTTTCTTGTTTGATCGCCGAATATCATCACTGGCTTCAATTTATCTTTTTTCCAAATTTACCTATTCCTTTCACTTTGACATGAGTGTCAGTTATCTACATTTTTTTAAACCAAAATTGTTTGCTTTCTTCTGCTTCCTTTGGCTCTTTCGAATTTGATTCATGATATTCTTAAATTGACATTTTTCGCACAATATTTTCTTTCTTCTATTTCTGCTATAACATGTTCAAGCTGAACACTTGAGTTTTTCTGTTCACTAGTAGTTTTCGTTTCAATTTGGCTTTCCTTCATTTCTTTCAGCTCACCAATCCTTGCTTCCAAGTTTTCAATCTTATTTAAGAGCACCGACAGAATTCTGAAACCCTGCTCACATTCATCGCATAAAAATATCTTTTTTTTTTCTTTAAAGTCATGCATCTCAACTCCGTACTAGACAGCTTTGAGCAATCCCAACATATGTTTCTCTTACAGCCATCACAAATAATAACAAGATCCTCTTCAAGACTCCTTTTACATGTTGAACACACTGGCATTTTTTTGTTGATGTCTGCAGAAATTTTCGGAACGTGGCAACGCTGGTAAATCGGTCAACTCTCGTGATATTCCTTATCAAAAGCCCTAACAAAAACACTGGTTCGTTTTTTTGTGGGTAAACAGTGCGAAGCCCAAGAAAAAAAGTTTATCAGATTCCTTTTCCTTTTTAGGTTTGTTTTGGTTCGCAGTCAGAATGGTTCTGAATCGGTTCAAAGCAGTAAGACAGTCGTGGCATGGAAAACTTCGTGCGAGCCCACTCTGAATATACGAGTGTGCGACTGTTTTGAACGGTTCAGAATCGCTAGAACTGTGAACCAAAACAAGCCCATTATCTCTCTGATTTGGCACAATCCAATGAACAATTTTATTGAATAGCCCAATATCTAATTTATTCGACAGTTTTTCTATGAAATTCTTCCGCATTATTGGTTTATACACTCTTATGAATCCATACATACAAAAATTCACTTTTAAATTTCACTTTTTACCACTTAAAACTTGCAGAAACTTAGGAGCACATTTTCGTTGTGTTAATGTGTGTACTATTCTCTGTATATGTGTTAAACAATTAATAAACAATCAGCGCACAAATATAAGTCATTTCTAAGTAATATCAGGAGGTTTTTGGAAAATTCATGGAGTCCTCCAGGATTCCGAAATAATCCATAATTTTAAGCTATTTTTACTCCACTATATTCTAGCCTCAAAACATGAATTCGAACCACATTCAAAGGTATATTTGTAACAAAGGTCTACAACTTGATCTCCTGGAAATTCTAAAAATTAATACAGCTATCAAATCACCAAATTATACATGCATCAATGAGCAAACACATTTTTATAGTTTAACGTTTTTCAGTTCATTCCTCAACCCATAACGCAGTTATACAAACACAAACACGCTGACACACACACACATACACGCATCTTCTTAATAATGGCTCTCTCACGTAACAATCTGTTATACTTTAACTTGATTTTGATCTACTTATTAAAACATATTTCTACGCCACCTATCTCTACTTTTTTATATTTATAAGATCATCGATATACTTTTCATTTTTCTAAAAAAAATTATCTTCCTAGTTAATTCAAGCCTTCTTAACCCCCTACCACATGATTTATATTATGAGCTGAATAAAAAAATCCTAGTATGCGAAAACGTCTGTAATGGGTATAATAAACGGTTTGATATAAAGAAAAACACATTTTTCTCATAAATAAAGAAAAAAACGCCCAGAGCCATATATGGCCTTGTATACACCTAAATGAAAATGTAGTTTTAACCCTTAGTTCATATATGGCTTTTCATGCAATAACAAAATTATGAATGAAAGTTCAGAAAACAATTTCTATCTTTGTTCAGGCAAAGATATGTCAAGCATTTATTACAAGAAACAAATGACCTAAATTTACAGTTATTTTGGCATAGCATTCTTGTATTGTTCCATGTAGGAAAATGTCCCACAGAATGTAGGCGCACTGAATTTAGTGGTGTATCTTGTCTTTTCATTGAACATCTTCTAAATCTTTTTGTTTGAGTTGGTGTATCAGCATTCGCAGGTGAGCCAACACGACTCGCAGTGGGAATTCCCAAAGTAGAAGGTCATCCCCTTTTTTTAGACACACTTTTGCCTGCTTTACATAGATGTTCAGCTACGACCAGCTTGAAGTCGAACAAGGGGATATATTCTTCATTTTGTAGAGAATCCACGTGTTTACAATACTCATGTCCAAAAATGGAAAAAAATTCTTACGTACCATTTTTTGGAACGCAGTTTGATTCTATATAAACCCAGCATGGAATCAAGCAAATCGACACCACCCATTTTCTTGTTATAAACATCCACCACCTTTGGGCAACGAATGTTCACGTACTCTTTATTTTTTCTAGAATACCGTTCCCTGGTAGTTTCTGGAGAACTACCGACATATGTAGATAACAAAGTCACTACTTTATTATCAAACCAAGTAACACAGGAAACTTCAACCCCATCTATAACAGTAGTTTTTTCCATCATGCTTCCCCTGCCTTGTCTTTTCAGGTCTTTTTCCGAGGGCATTTCACAACCTGTTACACGATTCCGACTTGCGGTGCCCAAGGGCAACAAACCAATTTTCGTGAGGTATACCTAAAGCAATGGACTATTGAACCAATTATCAAAGAAAATTTTGTGGTTCTTATTTGGGTACAGTAGAAGTAAGTCGTGTTACTACATTTCCACTTACACCCAAGTCAGGCTCCGTCTGGTAGCGTATTACTTTGCTCTCCGCAAAATGTCAAAGTCGTAACTGAATCCAGATGAACCACTTAGAACTAAATTCTTGTATCCCCACTTATGGGGTTTTTTGGGGTTATATTGTTTGAGCTGATGTCTTCCTTTGGTTGGTATTATTTGTTCGTCGACTGCTAAAAACTCTTCTTTAGGCACCATCAGCAACTGTCTCCGAATCTTGTCTAATAATGGTCTCACTTTGAACAGCTTATCATGTCCAGGAAAACCAAAGCGAATGAATTTTGAGTTATGTTAAAATTTTTTTTAAAAAGGAAAGTTTTATTCCTCCCACTATTCAACTCATAGTTCGAAAATAAGTGGTTGACCTAAAGTTGTATTCCAGTATAGCCTACTAGATGGTAATTTTATAAGTGACATATATAAACTTATACCAATAAACTGTTCTAATTCATTTTTAGTTATGTTAGCAGGCTTGTTCACATTGTCTTGCACAGATTTCAGATTTGATTCAACAACTATCAAATCCAGTAAATCATCAGGAAATAATAACGAAAAGAAGTCTACAGGACTCTCCAGTGTATCAAAACATGCTGGTAACCCAGTTTCACCAAGAAATGAAAACTTGTCTGCATCATATTCCTTCAACTTCTTCTCTGTCCATATTATTTTATCTTTTTTAGGCATAGATTGTTTTGATTTACTTTCTTCTTGCAAGTTGTTGTTTTTTACTGATTTACGTTTTGGTTTTTGCGTAGATGATGATGTTGAAGGAATGTCGTCTCCCGTTTCAGAATCAGTTTCAGATATTACCTCGATATTTTTATTTTTTGAAACATAAGTAGAGGGGGGGAATAGTCACTGTCAGAGTCTGACGCTATATCGTCTTCACTCGAGTTCCCAGTTCCCATCTACTGGAATATCATTTACAAACTGGAAACTATTGTAAAATCTTTTCGGATCCATACCTACAAAAAATATCTGTATGAAATGGATCTGAAACGCTGATAAACGATATTTCCGAAAGTTCATAAGAAGTCATATATGGCTAAAATAAGAAACGATGATATTTCCGAAAGTTCATAAGAAGCCATATATGGCTAATATAAGAAACGATGATATTTCCGAAAGTTCATAAGAAGCCATATATGGCTTCGACACAAAAATCGGAATTTTAGCAAAAAACAAATAACTAATTAGGAAATATCACACTCACTAAAGAGAACACATATCATTCATGCAAAAATAAAATATTTCTGAATATACTCACTTCTAATTTTCGCGATGTTTGCCGATAAACTTCTAGATATTTTTGCGCCACTAACTTCGAATGCACGTGACGAAATAAGTTTGATTATATGGTGAAATAAAACGTTCATTGACTTGCAAAAATTCTGGATGGTCTAGCAACTGTTCCAGTTTAACTTTTATACGCCATACGCCACCACTGACCTACTGGACGTTAGATGGAAATGATAAATTATTATATTGAAGGAACCATATATGGCTCCCTATGCGGTAGAGGGTTAAAGAAATGTCGTCCTAGACACCTTTTTCTAACATATTAATTCATCTAGTCGGGAACCTTTTTATCTCATCAGTACACGTTCCAACTTCGATTATTGTTAATGCTGTCATGCTTAGTTTTGTGGTAAGTTTTAGATTATAATTATTTTTATAATTAACACCTATATTTTCCAGTTCATTTCAGAGTACTTGATGATGACAAAGTATCTTGTCGAAATGCATTGCATACTTCTTTGACAGAAATAAATGCCTTTTTATTCGGAACTCGCGGACTTCCATTAAACAATTTAATAGCTCAACAGAAATTAACTGGTAAAATATACGGCACCATTGTTTTAATTCCCACATTGGTGTGGGATTTGATTGCTGTACTTATTACTCGCGATGAACCTTGATTCAGTATTACTCCGTTAAACATTCTAATAGACAAATAACTGACTATTGAGTTGAAGGTTTTCGGTTTCCAGAATTAAAAAAAAATGAATAATTTTTGAATAACTACCAAACTTAATTTATAATTTTTATTAGAGACCTATACAGGATGCGAACGTTTTTAGGGGGTGATTTCTTGTCGAAAATTAAAGGGGGACTTTCCTTGAAAAGTTACACGCTTCCAAAAATGAGAAAAAAAAAATTTTTTTTTTCTTGAAATTGCTGAACAGTTGAAAAAATGGCATTTAGTGGGCAAGTTCTACCGATAAAAAAGCTACCTATGAATATTTTTTCAATTTTGCAACATGCAACCCCTATTCCATTTTTTAAGAGAACTTTTTAACGAAACAAAATTTCTCAATATGTGTTGAAAAGAACGATTCATTGCCAAACTTTTTTAACTCATGTGTTGTGTCCGTAAAAGCAATAGTTTCCTAATAAAAAAATAAAATACAACATTGTGCATGAACGGATCTTCTGTAAATGGAATCGAAAAAATCTAGTAGGTGGCTGTCACGTTTTGTTTGCACAACTTGTGACTTCAATCGTAGTATTTTAAAATGGAAAAAATCTAGTAGATGGCTGTCAAGTCGCTTTGATTTCTATGAGGTAGTTGAAAGTTCAATTGTGTCTTTTGAATCTTCAATATGAATAATTACACCAATGGAAATTCTTTGGAAGCTAGACGGCTCTATGCAGAGATGTATCCTCAACGCGTGATACCTCATCACACAATTTTTACACATTTTTACCAACGTCTCTGTGAAAGACGGATTTTTCAAAACCAAACAACTGATTGTGGTCATCCACGAGTAATAAGAACGGTGGCCTGGAAGAAGAGGTTCTCAATATGATTGAAGATCGTCCAGAATTCAGTACAAGACAAATTGCTAACACACTTAATGTTAGCAATAAACTAATCTGGAAAATTTTACAGGATCATCAATTGTATTCTTATTCAACGAGTCCAGGTACTTTGCCGCGAGATTTTCCCCATTGAGTAGACTTTTGTCAATGTAGTCTTCAAATGATTACCCAATTATAATATTCACTGACTAATCCAACTTTTCAAGGCAAGGGATTACAAATTTCCATAACAATCATCTATGGGCCGAAGATAATCCACATGCAATTCAAGAAGGTCGGTATCAATAAAAATTTTCACTTAACGTGTGGGTTGGAATTATTGGCGAAAATATTATTGGACCGTATTTTCTACCGTTAAGGCTAACTGGTGCAACCTATACAAATTTTCTCCAGGAGCAGCTTCCCCTTTTACTTGAGAATGTTCCACTAGCTATTCGACCACGAATGTGGTTTATGCACAGTACTTGGACGACATGTATCCAAATTGTTGGATAGGCAGAGCAGGACCTCAACCTTGGCCTCCCAGATCTCCAGACTTAAACCCCTTGGAGTTTTGCATCTGGGGTCACCTGAAGTCCTTGGTGACCCCCCATTGAATGTGTGAATGATTTAAGGAATCGCATCATTGCAGCCTGTGAGACAATCCAAAACACACCAGGAATATTTCTACGTTTGCGCCAGTCTATGAGACGAAGACTTGATTCCTGTCTATTGGTTGGAGGTAGTCATTTCTAGCAGTTTTTATAACTCAGGTCCGTTTGATCTTGTTGCCTTTTTTTTTGTTGTAATACACATAATTTTGTTTTGTTTGTATTTTTAATTTGATATTCTATTAAAACAAAACATGGTACAGGTACATGCCTACATTAAAAATTAAAACAAGCGGAATAATTTTAAAATACTACGATTGAAGTCACAAGTTGTGCAAACAACACGTGACAGCCACCTACTAGATTTTTCGATTCCATTTACAGAAGATCCGTTCATGCACAATGTTGTATTTTATATTTTTATTAGGAACCTATTGCTTTTCCGAACACAACACAGGAGTTAAAAAAGTTTTGTTTCGTTAAAAAGTTCTGGTAAAAAATGGAATAGGGGTTGCATGTTTAAAGATCCCTTTAAAAGGTCACAACAAAATTAAAAAAACATTCATAGGTAGCCTTTTTATTGGTAGAACATGCCCACAAAATGCCATTTCTTCAACTCAGCAATTTCAAGAAAAAAATGTTTTTTTTTTTGAAAGGCCTAAGAGCTTTAATTTTCGACAAGGAATCACCCCTTAAAAACTTTTGCACTTATTTGGTAACACCCTGTATAATATCTTATAGACTTGAATTATAAATTGGGTTAATTGTGAAATGTACTTTCATTTTTTTATATTTCCTCTATTCTAATTAAATAATGCTGATAAATATTGCTACATGTATATAATTCTAATTAAAATGAGTAGTTATGCCTACATTAATTATTTTTTATCTACAATGTCCATGCAGTGTTATGGGATTTCTGTTATGCATATTAATTTATAACTAATCAGATTCAAATTTCCTGTTTGAGGTGTTACCAAATATCAGACTTGAATGAAAACTTTAATGAAAACAATATTATCATTAGTAATAGCATATCAACAGAAGAAAAACTGTATGAGAATAATGATAAATCACCCATCATTGAAAAAAAAACATATTAAATTGAACATTTATATATTTTTTTAAATGAAGCTATTTTTGTAAACAAATATTTTTAATCATGGGTATTTCTGCAAGGGGTATATTTTTTTTTGCGACAGAAAAACTGTCGGGTGGTAACTTGGAAAAAAAATTCCTTGGAACATATTTTTAATGTCAAAACCACCCTCTTCATAGGCCCCTCGACTGACCTTCTTATTGGCCAGTCATTTCAAAGGGATGAAATCAAAATATTTATTTTTAATCAATCCATTCTAACTTATTTCTGACAGATTTTATCAGTCAATTCTTGTGCTGTGAGTTTTTTACTTTTCTTGTTCATTGTGCTTGATAATTCTTTAAAATAATCAGCAACAAAGTGAGGGGTATCATATATGGGACAGTACAGATTCAACTCAGAAAGTTGATTGTAACAGATATGCTTTTTAAACACTCTAGCTTCAACAGACTTTGTTAAAAGGAAAAACCTGGATCGTTCAAACTCAAATATATAATATATAATAAATAGAATGTTAAAGTTAGAGCATTCATGTGTGCTGTCATATGTCCCCTTTGTCCCCAATAAACGCCCCTTCTCAGATCTATTGTATCTTTAGGGAGTTTATATGTTGATTGTGAAAATTCTAATCAAATTATGGCCAACATTCAATTCAAATAAATGAGTTTATTAAAGCGTCTGTCGGTATTATTCCAACTTATCCTATGTACATAATGATTCAAAATCAGGCTGGGAAATTTTGAAGCCAAGCGAAAAGTTCCAATCAGTAAAATGGTTCCTTTCAAATCGATTCGATAGTTTTCAAGAAAATCGTTTGCAAACTTCTAAAACAACATAAAATTTTGTAGAATTGTTTTTGATATTTATCAAATCTCTGAAACCTCAGGAATATATGATAAGGTTCCTTATGGTCGGAGTGTATTGAAGGGCGTATCATTAAAAAAAATCATTCCACCGATAAATCTAGTTTGTACTTGTAAACAGCTGAAACAAATATATAAAACTTAATTGTCTGGGCCTCATCCAGATATTGATCATTGTTAACAACAAAACTGTTTTGGCAAGGAGTTGTTAAAAAATACACAAAATTGATGTATAAAAACCTCCTAGTATTTATTATTTATGGAAAAAACATATCTTTTATTTTTTTATGTATACACCCATTAAGGTCAACGCACATGACGATATTTTTTTTCTGTACTGCACATCCTTAATGTATAATTTTTAAAAGACTATCGTGACATTTTTCTTTTCTTTGCTTTTGTATTTCAGTTTATATATATATATATATATATATATATATATATATATATTTAATTATATTTATACTGTACTGTCAGCCTAAAAAACTTAGAAAATTCAAAGAAGTCAATTTTCTAAAATTGGCACTAGCACTCTGTGGAAGGTCTTTCTGCAGGACGCCTTAAGTCCCTTTTAGCGCTGAATAGAAGGGATATAAGAACAGTGGTGGTGCTTTGGCGCTTCTTAAGGACACTGCCATCTCAACAAGCACCTCAGTCTCATTGTGATCACGGAATATCCCGAGCGCAGGTGATGCTTGGAGGATGAGGAATGAGGAGTCGGCAAGTCACATCCTGGCCAACCAGTGGTGGCAGCAGTAAGGGAATCACACTTTGGTGATGTTTTCTTGAACCCAGAGTGTGTGAGGAAGGTCAGTTTCAAGAGGATGGTTTCGTTCCCCTGCGAAATCATCCTTCTCAAGGGCTGTACCGTACTTTCAGCAGTAGTGGGTGCATAATAGGACAAACCAAAGACAATAACGAAATATGGCAAAGATTTCAGAATCATCATATACGCCAAATAGACATATTGAAAATTATTTTTTTAAATGCCTTTGGTGAAAGATGAAAGTTATATTAGCAAACTATATGCTGATTCTAATGTAGCAATAAAATTAGCAGAAAATGTAATGTTTAAAAAATTAAAGCATATAATCTAGTGATCGACTTAGTTAACTTTGGTTACTATGTAAATTACCTGTGGCAGATTTTTGTTTTCAATTCGATTCATCATATTTAACACTAATACCATTCATCATTATAAAAAAACTAAGTCCTAAGGAAATGTTTTCTTCACATTTTTCATGTAAGACTGTAGCAGTTATTCAGAAGTATAGCTATCTGTTTAGTCGGTCTGAAAATTAAGGGATATGAATCTCATTTGTAATGATGAAAATCAAAATAATAATAATAATATTGATAAGATCACAGTTTACAGATTATTTTACAGTAAAAACATATGTTCCTAATAAAGAAACATTTTTCATGAAGTATTTGTACCACACAGTTTGTATCCAAGAAGGAAGACAAGAGGTGAGATATTATAAATTTTGTAGAGGTAAGATAATTTACTAGTAGATGGGCCTTTGAAAAACTGTTTTCGTCTTTCCACTATGAAACCAAACTTTCAATAATATTTTCCAAACATACTTTGAATCTTATTATGGCATCTTGCCGCTCTACGCAAAGGATTTAGCAAAGGGTAATTATTTCTCGATTGTTTGCTATCTTAAGAACTTAAGCTCTTTAGGGGCGACATTTTGAAAAAAACAAATTGTAGATTGATTTGTTTTCTGTTAGACATTCACAAAAAATTCATTCATTTTTATTGTGAATTTTTCAATTCACAGAAAAATATTTCTATTCAATATTCAATTGAGAATGTTTTCCTTTTCAACAAATTGTCTTATTACACCAACAGAATTTCTGATATCTTATACGTCATTTGTTTTGAGAATAGATAAATTGAGACAGTAATTATGACGAGGCCTGACTGCATTTTCAGTGATTTTTGTAAACTGTTCTGACATTTCACTTGTTCTGACATAACACTTATTCATTATTTATTGTATCGTTTCTCCCAAGATTTTTTTGGTAAGAATTGCTTTCTTTGTATTAACATCAATGTGAAAAATGTAATAATTTTTCTTATTTTATCATTAAACATCCATGAGGTTTTTCAAAAACTAAGTCAAACAAATATTATATACTAAGCTATGAACCCAAGAGTATATTTCTTTTCTATAATATATATATATATATATATATATATATCAGACAAATTATTAAATTAAAGAAAAAACAATATTTAAGCAGGTTTAGGACCCACGACCTCTAAATCTCTAGTCAGATGTTCTACCAACTGAGCTATTGAAGACAGGTTCCGTCTGCATATTTGTGGACCGCTTTTTCCCATAATTTAATGTTAGTGTTAGGAAGGCAGAAAAGATCTCGAGTACTCATCAGTGGCCATCAAGACCAATAAACCTTTCACCCTAACATCACCAATGACGTGACGGTGTGAATCGAGGTTCAGGAAGTCGATCTCCAACCACAGACAAGATTTTGCCAAATATATAATTTGAAGTGTAAAATTGCATCTGTGAAAAATACATGAAAGGAAAAATTGTGGAATATCAGACAAATTATTAAATTAAAGAAAAATAAACATCTTCAAGCAGGATTCGAACCCACGACCTCTAAATATTTAGTCAGATGCTCTACTATTGAAGACATAGGTTCCGTCTTCATATTTGTGGACCGCTTTTTCCCATAATTTAATGTTAGTGTTAGGAAGGTAGAAAAGATCTCGAGTACTCATCAGTGGCCAATGAACCTTTCACCCTAACATCACCATCGATATGCCACAATTTTTCATAGACGCAATTTCCCACAGTTAGTTTCTCGGGTTTCTGTCCGCGTTCTATGTTCTTGGACCTCAAAAGGTTCGATTTCACGACATTTCGGCAAATTCACATTTGCCATCTTCAGGTGATGTCTAATTCATTCGATTGTTTGAACTCGACTTAGACATCAGAATGTAGAACTCGCCAAAATAAGTCATTTTACTAAAAATACTTAGGTATATGAAAGATTTGTAACAATTTAGGAATCATTAATTGAAAATTTCAGAAAATTCAACTAGGGCCCTAGCGAAATCACTTTTAATACGGAATTCATGTGACTGCTTTTCATGTTTGAGCTTAGAACGTATTGTTTTATGATAGGCCACTGAATCACAGAAGCTAATTAGAAAATATAGCGTGTGCGAGCTGTCATATGTCTCATTTGTTGTTTTTAGTTATGTAAAATTGTAAATTCTTGAAACAGCAACGTTTACGTAAATAATGAACATGGAAGATAACAAAATACTGTTACAAATCTGGGGTTCGTGTCTATTAAAAATACTGAACTAATTGCAGGCCACTACTCTTTAATAATTGTGTAAACGACCTAGATAATTATATTGCTCATTCTCATTTCCTTCTATATGCCGACAACTTGAAAATTTTCCAACGGACACTCTACTCTTACAGACTGATTTATATAGTTTCATTCATTGGACATCTCTGAATATGTTAACGTTGAAAAGTGTTTATTTATTACTTTTTCCCGACGAAATACTTATGTGAACAGTGAAATCTCAGATTAACACGGAAAGAGAATGCTAAAGACCTGGGCATACTGGTAGACTCATCCCTAAATTTTAAATCACACATTCCAAATATGGTGAACACAGCTCTCAAATCTCTTGGTTTTATTACTCGTAACAGTAAACACTTTTCACCTGAAACATTAACAAAACTTTACTGCACATTAGTTCGACCAATTTTGGAATAAGGAACAATTATTTGGACTCCAAGATATGCTGTCCATATCAATGTATGCATATCATAGATATCACTCTACAGTGCTCAATACTATAGCTGACCTGTCCTCTAATATCAACCTATTGAGCCTCAGTAACCGCAAGAGAATTTTGGATCAGATATTTCTCTTTAAACTTGCCAAGGGAAATATTGATTGTCCACAATTACTGAGCCCGTTGAATCTGAATGCTGTATCAAGAACACGGAAGCCTCCTTTGTCCAGTATTCCATTCCATACAACTATGGAATGAACAGCCCTTTGACCAGATTACAAAGAGGCCATTGATGTACAAGATTCGGTAAATCTATTTTCACAAACATGCAAATTTCAAGAAGACACTACATAATATTTTGTAATCTCTTATGTTTGCATAGCCTATTCAATTTGATTTCTTTTTTCAACTTCGTGATGTTTTATGATTTACTTTAATCTTACATTTTTTTTCAAATTTAATAGTATTTTATTGTATAAATGGGAGTTATCCGTTGAAATAAATAAATAATTAGTTACACGACAATGGAATAACTCAATCACAGTTTATTACTGAAATATTGTGCACAACACTGAGTCTGAGTCATGTGCTATACTGTCTCTTTTGCTCCCGGTGCTGCGTTATATAGTGGTAGAAAATACTAGAAAAGTCTATCGAATGATATTGACCTTTCTGTGACGTCGTCGACGATTTTCCGTCGAGTCAGACAAAAACAACGTCAGTGGCGTACTGCATTCGTAATAATACACTTGTTTGGGCAGTATAAAATTATCATGCTCCAACACGAACACATAGGTAGTGAACAAAGTGGAGGCATACGCATTTTAAATAAATTTGTTTTCGGTATACAGGCTACTGAAGGCTTCATAATGATTCATCAAGAGATGATGAATTTCACTATTGAGATTTCGGAAAAAATTCAAAGTATTTCTCGAAAATATTGAACCAAGTTGATTTTCGGTATACGTGCTACTGAAAGGTTTAATAATGACTTACAATTACTTAGTTAAACTTGGCGAATCAGAATCACTGGGATTTACGAGGTTTAGGAAAAGAACAGTGATATTTGGTCTTTTTACCATATTACTGAAAAGCAATGTTTCTAACAATATATGGGGATGATATAGAGATAAAATACCTGAAGTTTTTAATTGTCCTAAAATATTGATTGTATTCATGAAAAGTATGCATTATTTCTCATGTGAGGTATTTTTGATGTTTCTGGTAGATCCCAACCAAGCTTACTACGCTGGTCAGCCTGGATATCCACCGCAGCAGCCAGGGTACCCTCCTCAAGGTGGAATCCCTCCTCCAGGTGGATTCCCCCCTCAAGGTGGATTCCCCCCTCAAGGCGGATATCCTCCTCAAGGCGGATACCCTCCTCAAGGCGGTATACCTCCTCAGGGCGGCTTTGCAGGTGGACCTGGATTCCAGCAACCGCCACCCTATGGAGGTCAGAGTGATCCTTACAATGCAGGTGAACATGTTGCCTTCAATAGTAATTACAATGGTTCGTTTCGTTTCATTTTTTCTTTGCTTTTGGTTCCAGCAATGCTAGTGTGTCTTTGCGTCGATATATAAGGAGTATAAAATTGTCAATAAGATGACCACATCCGCAAAACCTCCTTGAGGAAATAATAGTTTTTTGTGAAATGGGGCTTAAGCTTTTCAAGTTATGTGTGAGAAACATTTTAGGTGTCTTTTTATAAATGTCTTTTTTTTTCGATTATTAGATCTTTTTTAGGCAGTTTTGTAGTTCCAAGTAATTAATGCATAAAATAATATAATTTTATATATTTAATTGCATGCCATTTGCACAATAATTGTAATTATTCAATTTATGTTAATGAATTTCATCTAATTGGAATTCTGAAATATTCGCATGAATTTGATATTGAAAAACATAATTGTGAAGCAGACCACTTTCAGTATTACTGAATTCAAGAATTACTTGAAGGAACAGAGAAAAAATCCTCCATTCCTATATGTTGCCATTCCAATCTTTTCAGGGACTCAAACAAAAACAAATCATATGAACAAAGAACCAGAGATGGAATTTGACTAAAAATCTTATTAGTGGGGTGGGATAGCTGAAAAAAACTTCACATCTGGATTCAGATAGTACATGACTCTAAAAAGCCTTGGACACAAATTTTCATGACCCTCTAGCGGTGTTGATGATGTAATCAATATGGCAGCCAAAGTTTTGTGACACGCTTCAACATTTCCCTATATATCTCGGGTTTGTATTTTTATATTAACCGATATTGTCAGTGATTATTAATCACTTATAATTGCACGAGAGGTTTGTATTTTATCGGGTAAATTTGGGTTGTTTAATGAGAAACTGTTGCCTAGCAATTAGACGAGAAGAACTGTCAACTATTAAAAACGCGACAGCGAAGGTGGAGCGTTTTTAGGTTGACAGTTTTTTTAGTCAAATTGCTAAAGGAAACAGTTTAGAATTTGAACAACACAAATTTACTCGATATCAATACAAACATCGAGTGTAATTCGGCAGGACAATTTAATGAATAAGAAATTTAGAAACATATCAATGCAAACTTTATTTATTTTGGCAACCAACACCGCGATAATTGATAAACAAATGAATAAGTGAAAAAACCACTAGTGCATTTGTCGCTGTAAAAGTTGCAGCTAACTTTTGCCGCTGTCAAACTGACAATTGCACTGTGGCATATGCGATTTTTTATACATGAGTTGAATTGTCAGGAGAAAACTCACTTTTCAACGGTATAATTGACATCATTGTTTAGGTTCATAATACCAGAAATATTTGTAACTTTATTGAACATTTTGATTTTTTCGAAACATTTTGCTAATTAACTTGGAATTTGTTACATGTTGCTGAAAACGTGTAACAGACTTTTTTGTTGGTCAGAAAATTACCTTTATTATTGCATAATTACTTCCATTTCATCACAATCAGTTGCTGAAAATTTGCCAAAACAATGTAGCGATGCACAGCGAGTCGTTATGGCAACAATGTAATTTATATGGGTTTCGAACAGTAATAGAGCGGCTTTATGACTGTTTAGTAGCAAATGTAATTATTGTGAATTTGAGGTATATTTAAATAAATTCTAGCTCTTTTAGGGGTATTTTCTTAAATAGTAGCCCTTCACAAAAATAAAATTTTGGGGGGCAACTTCAAAAATGTAATAATAAATAAAATAGATTAAATAAATGAGATTCCGTTCAGTAACACCAAATGTGCGTTTATTTTTCAGGTAGACGTTGTGTGAGGAACCCCACCGTGTAAAGAAGATATTGCTTTCGTCTACCTAATAGAAAGGCAGAAATTACCCAATCATGTCAATGAAGAGGAAGCGTGAATTGGTTGATGTTACCACTGACCCAGTGGTGGCTCCGTTTGTGTGGGACCTGTGTTTGTTATGCGAGAAGCATTCAAAAGAGTGCTTAGTCATTGGGAAGTATGAAGGTTATTTAACAATGACGAAGAATCTTGCAATGTTTGCTGAACATGGTGAGCTTTCAAGTGCTATAAGAAATTGGACGATGGAAGTGATCTTTTACAAATTCTACTAGGCCATGCAGCAAAATTTCACAAATCTAAGTACAAATATGACAGTCAAAAGGCAGAAAGACTATCTGATCGAAAAAAAAAAACAGTAAGGATGTCCCTATTGCTCAGACAACAAGATCATCATATTTTGTTCAGATGTAAAAAAGGTGTGTCTGTTTTGTGATGAAGGAGAAGGTTGAAACAAACTTGTGACTGCATCCACGATGGGTATAGGGTGTAAATGCCAATAGTTGTTCCCATATACATCATGCGCTGAGACCCTAATTTTGTAAGTTAGGAAAGTTTAAATTCTGGAGAACTATTGCTAGATGAGTACAAATACTGCATGTATTGAACCAATTCCGTTATAACTGTACCATAAACAACTTCTTCAGGATTATGGTAATCTTCTCTACCAGAACGTTCAGCAGCTCTTGCAAGTGTTAGAAAGCGAGTATAGCACAGTCTGTGATATTTGGTTTCTAATGCTACCAAATCTGTTGAAGATAATTCCAGTTTGTCATCTTTCAGAGCATGACTATGAATTGTAGGCCCAATACCCAGCATGGATGCAGTCACAAGTTTGTCTCTACCTTCTCCTTCATCACAAAATACCTTTTTTACATCTGAACAAAAGAATGATGATTTTGTTGATTTTGATGTAGATGGAGTTTGGTCTGAGAAATGGGATCGTCTTTCTGTTTCTTTTCACCAGATAGTTTTTCTGACTGTCATATTTGTTCTGGCAAAGATTTGTGATATTTTGCTGCATGGGCTACTAGTGTTTGTGAAAGACCACTTCCATCGTCCAACTGATCCAAATTTCTTATAGCACTTGAAAGCTCACCATGTTCAGCAAAAATTACAAGATTCTTCGCCATTGTGAAATTGTGAAATACTTCCGAGTGATTAAGCGCTCTTTTGAATGCATCTGGCATAACAAACACAGGTCCCAAACAAACGGAGCCACCACAGTCAGTTGTAGCATCAACCAATTCATGCTTCCTCTTCATTGACATGATTGGGTACTTTCTGTCTTTCCATGAGGTAGACGAAAGCAATATCTTCTTTTACATGGTGAAGTTCCTCACACAACGTCTGCCTGAAAAAGAAACACATTTAATATTACTAAATGGAATCTTATTTATTTAATCCCTTTTATTTATTATTACATTTTTGAAGTTGACCCCAAAAATTTTAATTTAAGGGGAGCTTCGATTTGAAAAAATACCCCCTAAAAAGCTAGAATTTATTTACATATACATCAATCAATCAATATACTTTATTGTCATGAAGAACGTACATTCTTGTGGACAAAGCACTGACTTATGATATTAAAAATGTAATGAGCTACAACTAGGTCAATTAGATATAGGACATAAATAAACAAATACAATAGTAAAACATGTAAAATATGTAAAATAAAATAATAGGGTTTTTTGTCATATATGCTGATTGATGTTATAATCCAAGGCAGTACAAATATAGTAAATTAAAATGAATTAAAAGGAACCTGCATAAAATTCTTCTAAGTTATAGTAGGGTCGGCTAAACAGCCTTTTTAAATTTATCCTCGGTGTTAATCTCTCTAACGTAATCAGGTAAGTGATTGTACATCTTGCAGCCATTGTAAATAATGGAGTCCTTTACTAAAGTTGAGTTTGGTCTGTGTAAGTTGATACTGTTTTCCTTGCGTGTAGGATAATGGTTACTTACTGAATTTATTTATGTTTTTTTATTAGACACAGTGTCTCCGCAATGAAAATGGCAATAACAGTATGCAACTTATGTAGGACAAAAATTCGTTTCAAGGATCCCGTGCCTTTGCTTTAGAAATATATCTAATTGCTCTTTTTTGTGAAGTCAAGATGTTTTGCATGATATTATTGCAAACACCCCAAAACGGTGTGCCTGCCGTATCTCAGATGGGACTCAATCTGGTATACTGTTTTTGCTGCTGAAGACCCTAGTTCATATGACACCCTTCTTACAGCAAAACAACCAGATGCCAGTTTTTTGTTTAGGTTAATTGCATGCTCTTCAAATTTTAGATTATTGTTAATGATCACCCCTAGAAACTTTGTGTTGTTACGGCTCTCTATGTAACCATTTTATAGTTCGACATTACCAAGATCGCACTTGAAGTATAGCATGTTGTTTTTTTTTACGTTAAGGGCAAGAAGGTTAGAGTCACGCCAACTTTTTACTTTGCTCATGTCGCAGTTGATTTTCCTTTCCAGGTCAATTTTATTTTTGTCATTCCATAATATTGTGGTGTCATCAGCGAAAATTGTAAATTTGCCCGAGATATCTATTCTCATCAGATCGTTGATGTACAGCAAAAAAAGGGTAGGGCCAAGTATGGACCCTTGTGGTACACCACAATTAACCGGTGCTTCATCAGAAATGGTTGAGGTTTTAACCATTTGTGTGCGGTTTGTTAGGTATGATTCAATCCATTTATTTACTACTCCTCTGAAGCCATAGCGGTGAAGCTTAGCCAATAGTATTCGATGGTCAACACAGTCAAACGCTTTGGAGAAGTCGCAGAACACGGCTACCGCAGCCTCTCCGGAATTGACATTTGTGTATAATTCCTGGATAAATGAGAAGATAGCATCACATGAGTTTTTATTTCCCTGGAATCCATACTGATATTACAATAATTACATTTCCTACTCAAACAGTTATACTATTACTTTTCGGAACTCATATAAATCACATTGTTGACGTAACGACTCGCTGTGCAACAATACATTGTTTTGGCAAATTTTCAGCAACTGTTTGTGATGAAAAAGAATGCATATATTCTGTCAAGGTAATTTTCTGACTAACAAATAAGTATGGGACATGTTTACAGCTACTTGTAACTGATTCCAAGTTATTTCGAAAAAATCAAATTTTTTTTTTTTTTTTTAATAAAGTTACAAATATTTATGGTATTATGAACATATGCAATTATGTCAAATATACCTTTGGAAAGCCTTTTTCTCCTAATTGATAATCACTAACAATATAATTTAATATCAAAACAAAAACCCGAGTTTTATAGGGAAATGTAGAAGCATGGCGGCGATATTGAATACGTCATCAATACCGCTAGAGGGCCAGGAAAATTTGTGTCCCGGGCTTTTTAGACTCCTCTACCCATGTACTATGTGAATCTAAAGGGGCGCATTGGTTGCCAGATGTGAAATTTTTTGTATAATTTTCAGCTATCCCACCCCACTATTTTGTCAGATATTATTTCTTATAAATTATCTTAAGTATTTGGTAATCTGAATTAAAGTTATTCATTGGAAAAAAAACATTCAAAAGTGGTGATCGTTTGTCAGTTCCATCTTGAATTTAGCCCTATCATAGGGTGTCTCAATTAATTGTGCCTATTGAATAGTTTTATATTATCTATGCATTACTGCCTACAAAAGTTACTTCAGTTTTGTTTGTTTATAGCTAAAGCCAAAATAATTTTTGATATGAGTAAGACTTATTTTCAGTGATCTATGACTGTCAAATAAGTTATTTCATTGCCGTTCAGAAAATTATAATTTTGAATGTTCTCCAACCCAGTATATTTTTAGAAGAACTTTATGAAAATATAATGGGCTATAGGCTGTGATTTATACATCTTACATGTCAAAAAATTTCCTGCTTTGAAAATTCTCGAAAATTGAGAGCATTAACTTAATTAGCTGCATATTTATGAAATGTTACTTTCACTCTTGTGGTTCTACATTAAGATGTCTAGAAACCCTGGTGTATGCACTCATATCTGAAAATGTGTGGGATCAAACGTGCGACAGATATGGCCTGCTTGATTTCTTAGATCACGACTAGTTTCGAATGATTGCTGAGTAGATGACAACAGCAAAGAGCAACTCTCCTAGAAATTTATTAGGACAATGTTCAGTACGCTGCGAAATCGTCAAAGATTTTATTTCAGCGGTAAACAGTACAGTTTTCTTCATTACTACTTACCTACTACATCTATTCGAAACGAAGCTTCGGCTTTTCGCTCCTCTGTGTCGCCGTTACTGACGAATTAATATTTTAGGTTAGATTTTTGTGGTATTTATAGTGAGTTTATCTCACAGCAAGATAAATAAAATAAGAAATAAAATAAAGTAATTCAAATAGTTAAAACTACACAACATCCATAACAAGTTTATACAGAAATAAAATTAGAAGTAACATAAAATAAGAAATAAAATAAAAGTGGTTAACTTTTATCTTTTACTTTATTTTACTTTGACTAGTAGTTAGGCACATGTACATACTGAATAATTTAGACAAATTGACGACAGTTGATGATAGATGACATGATATATGAGCTATTCAGTCCTAGTATATGTTTTTGTTTTCATAATTGGAAAATGGTGTGTACAGTGCCATTATAAAAAATTTCGTTTTGGCCAATAATGTCTTTAGATGACGAAGATTTTATAATATTGTTAGTGTTGTCAACAGTGGCTTATTTTTCATTCAATAAACAATAAGCGTGACCAATTTTTCAAGTATACATCATTGAAATTGAGGTAACCTCAACATAAAATCCCAAATTTCGATTGACAGCTTCTTACTTCTTACATTAATTTACTCAGCTCTATAAACACTCTGAAAATTATTATTTCTCATTTTACTTTATTTTATTTCTTATTTTATTTCTTATTTTATTTTACGTGCTGTATAAACTCAACTTTATTATTAGCAATTTCACTCATTTGCATTGATGCGGCAAAAAAATCGACAGCCTGTGACTGACCACACAACATACAAACACGATTCATTTCAATGATACAAAATATTGGTAATTATAACTGAGTGAATGTTCAAATAGTTTTGCAGAAATATCACAAACCATAACCTTAATTGGATTGAAAAGCATTCAAATTTTCGAATTGGTTGGAAGTTTCACAAGTGACATGTCCGTATACCGCATCAGTGTGCATGTTGCCTAAGGTTGGCGAAGGCATTTCGTAATGGGGGAACAGATCTAATGCTTTAAACTATGTCAATTTGTCACCATCTATTGTGAAAAATTTGAAGTAATCTCTACTAAAAAGTAAAAACAAAATCGAATCAGTGCATACACCAGGGTTTCTAGGCATATTATTCTACAGCTTCTGCTTTTCTTCTATTCAGTTCATCAAGACAATAATAATTTCATTTCAGAAACAGTTATTATGAGTCATCCAAAATGATCTCAGTTCTGATTATTTCACATTAATCATGAGCCATACATTTTATTATACTGACATTTCCATGATCAATCATGTCATTTAGTTTTGGAAGGATTTTTGTTTGTTTTGTTTTACATCTAGGTTTCTCACATCAATGTCTTGTTCTGCTTCTTTCAAATACAGGGTGATTTACATCAATATGCGGAAAATGAACCATTAATAAGTTGCCAATTAACTTTCAGTATTTTATCCTTAACTATCATCTTTATCAATGGTTATTTTTTATTTCGGAAACGAACCAAATAATTCACAACTTAATCAATTTTAACTGGAATTTTATTTTCGGGGAATGATTTTGATTAAAGCACACCCTAACTAATTGTATGAAATTATTACAGCAAATCAATCTGAAATTCTGCCATTAAATTTCCGCAATATCCGGTATCTTATAACTATTTAAGTGGGCATTTTTTGATTTGTTGAAAAATAATCAAAAAATATTATCACTTAGTATGCTACCCTTCAAAATATTAAAATTTTTAAAGTACTATAGTACTTAATGTACCATTTGAGATAGAGTATATTTTATTTATTTATTGTACACAAAATGATACAGTGATACAGAATAAGATACAAAATAAGAAAACAATTATACCAAGAATGATATAAAGATAAATTAGGTAAATAACTAATAAACAATAATACTTATCTATTTTTAACCTTTTCACTGCGGATAGCTTTTTATGCAACTTTTTCTCCAATACGGCTGGGGCTGATCAACACGTTTCCCGCAGTTAGGTGAAGGAATAATCTCGCGTACTTATAAGGTTCCTGCAGTGAAACGATATATTTATATCCAGAGCCGTACTTACAATTATCTAGGGGCGACTATAATCTTATTGACTGGCTGTGATTTTCGCCATGAATAAGTGAAAAATTTCTAACTATACTCAATTTGGAAATAAAGAAACTGTAAAACATACTAAAAAATAAAACGAAAAAAAAAAATTAAAAACAAGCTTTTTTAGTTGTTAATAAAATAACAGAACTAAAAAGTTAAAAATAAAAATTATAAAAATAACATTTTTAAAGACAAGCTTTTATTTGTACAAATGCATTAAAAAGGAAAAATAATTTCTTTCATTGTTTGATTCAGGTTATTCTGTGAGTAACAGATTCAAAAGCTTGCCGCGATTACAAAATAGGTAATCTTGCGCGGTAAGATTTTGAATCTGTTACAGAATAACCTAGATCAAACAATGAAAGAAATTATTTTTTCCTTTTTAGTGCATTTGTATAAATAAAAGCTTGTCTTTAATTTTTTTTTATAATTTTTATTATTTAAAAATAAGAATATATAAAAATTTATTAGATTCACTTTGCTCAAATTCATCATCACTGTCACTTTTCATTAAAAGTAATTAACGATTCTCCGACAGCCGGGTTGAAATATTAACACGTAAAGAATGCGATTGAAATATACCGCAGTGGAAATTAATGTTCGAAGCTATAATCCATTACTGTGGGACCAATACGGCACCTATTTAAATACCGAGAAGGGATCATAGTGGGCAGATTCTATATAAGACCGAGGTCAAAAGTAAACATGGGCAGATCAGAATAAGATTAGATCAGATCAGAGTCAGAAATAGAGTTCAGTTTTAGTAAAAGCCTTCAGAGTATGAAGCGCATCAGAGTAGAATCAAATTTCATCTAGTGAAGATGCATACCCATCTTCTGATACGAAACAAGTATAGACTTCGTAAATTATTCATAAAGTAGCCAGTTTATCAAAAGTATGCAGAAAATAGTGGAATAGAATTCAAATTGTCCAAAGAACCTAAATAATCTTATTAGGAACCAGTGAATGCATAACAAAAATCGGTAATTCAAAATAAAATTCAAGTAACATTAAAACGTGGTGTGTTCTCCAGTCGACGGTAAAAAAATAAAACTGTTTATTTGGCAAGGTATATATGTATATGGTAATAAGGAACCAGTCTATTATTTGATTTCATAGTAGAGTCAACTATTAATTCGACAAAAGTAGTAATATTAGCAATCGCCAAAGTAACTGAATAACAGTTATTCTACTAGGCATACCATATTTGATTTACATTCAAATATATCTTATATATTAAATTCATTCTGACGTTCTATACATTTTCTCCGTAAATTATACCATGGGTATAAGTTGTTGTTATTATTCTCTAGAAAATACATATATATATATATATATATATATATATATATATATATATACAGTGCTTCTCAAAAGTCCCCTCCCCCTCTCTTATTTTTGGAACGATTATACATAAACAAGTGAAATTTGGAAACTGAATATTAAAGGTTGTAAACTTCCCTACTAAGTCAAAGAAATTAAAATTTTTTTTGTTTACCCTCTTTTAAAAGGTATCGAAAAAACCTATTCAATGTACTAATTTTGTTTGTGTTTATGGCAGTTTTGGCAACTCGCTTTTAAAAAACGCAAAGCTGTGATGAATTAAATCAGTTAATACTAAAATTCCAAATTCATGCTCCGCCTCTGGATAGTTGTCAAATAAGCTGACGTTTTTGTTAGTCTCCCTAATTCGACGTTTTTGTAATGGTCCAAGTTTTTGTACATTTAATAATTTGTGTATTGTTATCGAACGTTTAACTGTTTCAGCAGCTTTTGGTACTTTTAATATGTTTGTACATTTTAATAATTTGTGAAACTGTTGTGAGCCGAACGTTTTAAGTGCTTCAAGAAGCGAAATGGTACGTGCTTTAGGTGATAAAGTAGCAGTGATCCTAATTCTTGGTGAAACTGGACAAAATATTCATGCAGCAGAACGCATTTTTAATGAGAGGTTTCCCGATCGCCCCGTTTCGAGGACTTATTTAAGGGAGCTTCTTCGTAAGTTTGAAACTACGGGTAGTATTAATGATGCGAAACAATCTGGCAGACCACAAATTTCTGATGAGAAAAAAATTGATATACTGGCAGAAGTAATAGTTAATCCTACTTCTTCAACAACTCACGTTGCATCTACCTGTGAAGTCAGTCGAAGTACAGTACACAGGGTGTTGAAAAAAAACAAATTTCATCCATACAAATTAAAAATGGTTCATCAACTCTCAGACAACGACCCAGACCGAAGACTAGAATATTGTGAAAATATGGAAACTAAAATTAACCAACAGCCAGACTATGTCAAAACAATTTGTTTTAGTGACGAAAGTACTTTCTATCTAAATGGAAATGTAAATACACAGAATGTGAGGTATTGGAGTGACGCAAATCCTCACCTGTTTTGTGAAATACATACCCAATTTCCCCAGAAGGTGAATGTTTGGGCAGGTATCCTGGGAAACCACATCGTTGAGCCTCTTTTTTTAAATACTAATTTAACTGGTGAGGTTTATCTGGAGCTGTTGCAAAACGCAATAGAACCGTTAATCCTTGAAATTTTGGAAGATAATCCAGATGAATTCGGCAATTTGGAAATAACATTCCAACAGGATGGTGCTCCTCCACACTATTACGGTGCAGTGAGACGGTATTTGGATGAGTAGTATCGTGGTAGATGGATTGGACGACGAGGTTCAACGGAATGGCCAGCTCGATCACCGGACCTCACACCTGTGGATTTTTTTCTGTGGGGGTACCTTAAATCGAAGGTTTACGCCACTGAACCTGACAATATTGACGTTTTAAAACAACGTATTGTTGCAGAATGTGAGGCTGTTTCCGCAGACACATTTGTAAAAGTACGAGAAGAGTTTAAAAATAGGATATTTCACTGTCAGGAAGTAAATGGAGGTCACTTCGAGCAATTTCTTTAAGATACTGATTCTTAAATCTGTAATTAATATCATACTGAATGGAATTTAAATTTTAATGTTTACCAATGAGCCATTAAAACTGCCATAAACACAAACAAAATTAATCATTGAATTGGTTTTTTCTATACCTTTTAGAAGAGGTGTCGCTTGCCGTAGGGTTCCATTTAAAATTATTGGTCACAATGGCCTTGTGACGTCATCTTTGACGATTTCGTCATCTATCATCACTAGTAGGGAAGTTTACAACCTTAATATTCAGTTTCCAAATTTCACTTGTTTATGTATAATCGTTCCAAAAATAAGAGGGGTGGAGGGGACTGTATATATATATATATATATATATATAAATATTATTAAAATTCCTAAGTGTATTATTGTTTCTGAACTATCTGAGATTGGTAACTGTACTGTCAAATTAAGTCCCACGCTTCATTATATACTGAGTGTGATAGCTTCTCAAGCCGCTCTTGGAGGTTGTCCAGTTATTGGTCAATAGACTAATAACGTCCAGTATAGTTAAGGCCTAGCTTTAACAACTAACGTGCAGTCATAACACTGCTACTTTGAAGCCTTAATGCCGGTTTTATAGGTTCAGTTTAAACTGTATTGGGGTTTAAGCTCAAGATGATGTTCCCTATTATATGCTCGAAAGAGTGATTACCAAAGGCTTGGAATGGAAACATAGCAACCCACATTACACCTTTGCTTGTATTTCCATGTTCTTAAGTTAGTTTTAATTTATATTTAATTAATTTGCTTGGTCAAGCTAACGATGAATGCAATATTTTTCTAAAAAGAGCCGGATTGCGCTAATATCACTGCAAAGACCTAAAATAGATGCTTCACAAAATTATAGCGCCTGACATGTCTTTGATTTCTATTTCACCTCTGATATTTCGGGACTTCCTCGAATTAATGGTTTTTCAGTGGTACTTTCATACGATATTTCTCACTCTTTATCTCCAAGGGGAGGTCCAACAATGTAAGTATAAATATGTACTTTGTTGAAATACTTTGGAGTATTTACCGAGGGAAATTTATTCCACTTATTATTTCTCAAAGTTGCACCTGAAATTATGAACTCATGAAAATCCTAATTAATCAAAAATAAAGCAAATCACAAATAAGGAAAAATAAACGATACCACTGACGCACACTAAACTACCAAAAGCACAGAGAAATGTTACTAACCTAACACTGGATTCAGATGACAGTTCACGTTATCACATACTGTTTTAATTTTGATTGACGGCTGAATATAATTTATTCAGCAACTGTTCAGAAGACAATACACTGTAATTAAAAGATTTTATGTCAAGAAAGTTTGAATTACAAACAATATTACTACAAAATTATTATCCAAAACATCACATTAATTAGCAAATCAGTCGCAACATATTTATCAACAGTTCAATCGATCAAAATTCCATAATCTAATGAAATAAGAGCACCTAATTTTCCATTGTTAACTGCCTTTTTATGAACTCGCCTCAAAATCAATATGAGTAAGTTAAAAAATTTAAAATCTAAAAAAAAATTAAACAATTTCAAAATTATACACAAAACTGAACAGTACAATAAAAATGAACAAAAATCTTATGAATATAAAAATACCATGTATGGGTTGTTCCAAAGAGTATAATGGTCGAACATCGACTGTAAATGTAACATCAATTGATGTGTATTATCTGACCATGTGAATCAAAACATCGATAGTTGTTTTGATAAATACATTAATACCAAAATTTTATATTCTGAAACTAATGAAACAAAAAGAATATTTCATATAAACAGAAAAAGATTCGTTAAAAAAAAAGATCTGAATAACCTCAGTCAGATTTATACCCACCTTCTCAAATTTGATTCGTGTTTTTTCGGAGATACGAATCACATACTTATTACATATGAATATTTTGCAATCTTACCTAGTGCACAGGTTGGCTACAAATACACATTTGAAATAAACCGTATGAGTTTCTTGGACTAACCAAAGAAAAACATATCTAACATTGAATTCAGATAATGTCATATAGCGCCATCTCACAATGTTTAGAGGTACCAGTAGGCCAACATCCAATAGCAACAATGCAAGTATCTCAAAAATTTACGAGATGGTGCTATACATATCGATTTGTAACACTTTTTTTTGTGTAAAATTGCGTTTTTTTCAGGAAAGACGTTTATATAGATAAACTTAAAAAGCAAAACCCTATCCAAATACAAAATTCCATCCAAATCGTTAGAGACGTTTTCGAGATAGCCAATATATATATATATATATATATATATATATATATATATATAATACATATATAACACCCAAGTCCGAAAACTTCGGTTTGAACACCAGGTTACATTTGGGCCCTCAATTGTAGTTGTCACCCGCCTTGATATGTACAAATTTGTAATTGTCGGAAATGAATTGAAATGGGGTTTGGCTTAAGCTTGCCATGTTGCTGTTGTTAACGCTATTGGGTATATTAGCTTTTTTATAAGCTAGAAAAATTATAACCTAGGATGCAATGAGTCCAATGGATGGACTGAGAGTGAGGCTAGAAGATTTTTGGCATTCTACCATGCCATTTCTCAAAAATATAGTTTGAAAATCGAAAAAATTCTTGGAAAATACTTTTGAATAAAATGAAAAATACATCTAAAATCTTTTTAAAAAGATGAACTGGATAACTAGACCGCCAAACATTGCCTTCATATCTATATATACTCCCCATAAAAAGTAGACCCCAGAAAAGTTTTCTATTTGTAAAAACACCGAACAAAATTTTCCTTCCCCTAATGTTCTCAATATTAATCATTTAAAATACAAGCATATTCAATATTGCTGTATCAATTATGATTTCAACTTTAACTATTGTAAATAAAAATTTCAGTTTTTCATACTTGTGTGATTTTTTGTTATTTCTAATATAATGATGTTTGTGTTCCATTTTAAGTTCTGTGGTTTATGCTATGAAATCATTGAGGTACTCCACATCACACTTTGGAAATGTAATTTTCATTGGATATAAAATAAATTAAGATCTCTCTGGCATTTCACCCTTGATGATATACTTACAAAAGAAGTTTCACATCTTTCCCGTGTACTGAGTTGCACGTAATTTTTTTTAAATATAAATCTTTGTAAATTGGCTTGTTTGAAAATAAACATCACAGCACTTTTAGTTATAGTTCTTAGAACCTTTAGTCATTAGTTATTAGAAAATGTTACAAAAACTTACCATCAGTTTATTTACCATTATTCAGTGATACTTATGGAGAATATACATACCTGCCATGAGCTATTCAGGCTGCCGGTACCTGCCACCATTCACGCTGAACAAAGTATTTTTTTATTATGTTCTAGGAACCTATGGAGGAACTGACTATGAAGATCCTGAAATCAAGGGGTTTGATTTCAACGACCAGAGCATCCGAAGAGGCTTCATCAGAAAAGTCTATGCCATCCTCTCCGTTCAATTGGGAATAACCCTGGCATTCATTTGTTGGTTTTTGTACCATGCACCTACCCAAAAATATGTCCAGAGTCACCCAGCACTATTCTACGCTTCGCTCGTAATTACATTCGTATCTTTGATTGCTTTGGCATGTTGTGGAGAGCTGCGCAGAAAAGCCCCAGCGAATTTCATTTTCCTGTTCTTATTTACTGTAGCAGAGTCTTTCATGTTAGCAACTGCGGCTTCGACATACAAGGCAGATGCAGTGGCTATGGCAGTAGGTCTCACCGCGGCAGTATGCTTTGGACTCACACTTTTCGCATTCCAAACAAAATGGGACTTCACCATGATGGGAGGAATACTCTTTGTAGCAGTCATTATACTTTTCGTATTTGGAATCGTCGCAATGTTCGTTCACAACAAGATAGTACAGCTCGTTTACGCTTCCTTGGGAGCATTGATTTTCTCCGTCTATCTGGTCTATGACACACAGCTGATGATGGGCGGCAAACACAAGTATTCCATTTCACCGGAGGAGTATATTTTCGCTGCCATTAATTTGTATATCGACATCATCAACATTTTCATGTACATCTTGGCGATCATAGGACATTCGAGGGATTAGAGTTCTTGTTGTTTGTTTTTGTTCAATGGTAACTAGAGTCAATTTTACTTAACATGTTCACTGTTGGGGCTTTGGAAAAATAATACATTTATCTGAATTTTTTAATAGGAGGTACAAATTGAGTTTTTGTAAATACAGGTTACAAGAAATAGTTGGTATACATGCATTGTAATCTGTATAATCACTTCTGTACTGTCATCTGAAATGCATTCGGCCATTTTTTTAAACTCAATAATGCAGTGAACATGTTAACTTAGTAGATTGCCAGCAATAGTGGGACAGGTGAATGGGGCATAGGCAGAATCTTTCAAAGTTATTCTGGAAACTTTTGTACTTGCATTCATTCAGCGGCCTGTTGGAATGGAACCTGTTATCATTAAATATTTGAATTCACAGCAGTTTTTGTATATTTATAAATGTTGACTACTTATATTTTTAGTTTATTTTTGCAGTTATTTTGGAGTTTTAATGCTGCCTATTTATGGTGGTATGTTTTTTGTTTGAAGGGTATGTTTCAGTTGAACAATTTTCTCCTTTTCAGGGGTGTATTCAAGGGAATTAATTAATTCACCTACAAATTTTTCATCAACCGGGATAGGTTTGGATGGAATAACGAGTAATACTTGAATAATTATCATGTGAGCTCGATTCTTTTGAGATTTTAATTACTTACTTTTTGAAAAATTTTACTTGTCAAAATTTAAACTTTTTTTAGTTGTTTTTGTTTTGGAATTTCGACTAAGATGCATTTCATTTTCGATCATAGAAGCTGTAGGTTTTCCATACTATTTGGGAGTCTGCTAACATTCTAAAATTATAATTATTATCACCCCTCCCAAGCAGAAATATTGGGTAAGCCACTGCATCGTAGAGCAAAAAACAAAATATTTTTGGTAACTCACTGAATATTCACAATCCTCTCTTCAGCTTTATTGATGATTTTCCAAACCATCATTTTGATATTGGGAAATGAAAAATAATTAGGGATATGGACAATTCTCTAGATGTTATATTAATTACTACAAAATAATTTTTTTCTGGTGGTAGAGGGATTTGAAGTCTGAAATTGGATCTAGTTGCTGAAAATACTTTACCAAAATTCGAATTATTTTTGTCCACAGTAGGTTTGTTTGTATGCGAAAAATCTTGTGATATCAAAAGGACTGGCTAGGTACAGAAGACAAACAGACCTGTTTTCTCAAGATAAAGTTATAATATACAATAAAATAATGCTTAATCTGAAGATTTAAAAACTACCTAATAGGCAGATAATAGTTGATGTAGATATAGAATTTAAATATATGTTTTATGTTTAATATTCTGCGTGTTTATGAATATATATGTGGGTATATGAAATTCCTAACATTCAAATAAAATGGTATTAAAATAATTTGTTTTTATTATCCCAAACTTTATCGAAATAATTCCCTTAAGACCTATCAAGCACGGGTGATATTTGTTACCGTGACTATTTTGTCACTGTAGTCCATTGGTTATTGTGAAAGTGTGACAATCATCAATAATTAATTGAGTGTGAAAAAACGGCCACGATAATAAAACTCAGCCTTGCTCGTTAGGCCTAGGGCGCACGAGTGACCCAATTGACATTTTTCGTAAACTATGGTAACACATAAGAGATTGTAAAGGTAATGGTAGTTTATAAGCAGGTTCTGGAGTTTTATAGGCTCAGCTTCAAGTTAATTTTTCTTATGAATGGATAGAAGGCTTTCCATGATATAACAACAGGGTAGTGGCAAAATAGAGGTTCACAATGAGATCTAGAGCCACTAGAACTCATAATACGTATTACTTTCTTTTGTGCTATAAATACTTTTTCATTGTTACTACAGTTTTACCAGATTATTAGTCCGTGAGTATACTGTAACATAATTACCCTGTAAGAATCTATCACTGGGTTCAACAGCAGATTTTCTCACTCGGGTCCTAAAACTCTCTTTTTAAGGGTAGAAATCCGACGCATTAAACAGTTGGATTTGAGTGAGTTAAACAATCACAGTTTTGAGAAACCTTGTCATATGGAACGCAGGTTTGCTGTGCAAGAAGTCGAAAACAAAATTCTTGAAAACCAATGTTGACATCTGCTAGCTGGTTGTTTGAAAAAAATCTCGAAGAATAAATAAATTACAAGCGAGCCAAATTGGCCTGGCGGGGAACAAATCTGCAGGGAGAAAAACACATTGTAAAACAGTTTGTATTGTTTTAGTCACGCACTGAATAGAACCTTCGAGATATGGGAATTTTGCTAAGAAATATAGGTTCACTAGCCGAAAGCGGGGAAGTGTAACAAATTTTTATGCAATTGTTTGTTTTGTTGGCGAAATTAATTGAACCCGATGAAAAATTATTTGTATTTAGACTAACGGCTTATTAGGCTGCAACGAGTCTAGGGTGGGAGTTTTCTGATCATTTTCTCTCAAATGAAAACCCGAAAACTCTAGCTATACAGGATGATAACTTTTAGCAGTCTAAAGGAGAGAGATAATTGTTGAAAACCACTAAAGTAGAACAGAGAATTCCATAGTTCGAAGTAGTACCGCTCGAATAAGGGAGGGGGCGCCACCTCTCGGATGACGAACCTCAAGTAATAGCTCCACCCACGACTAGACTCGGGATTGGTCGACGGAGTCATTTCGAATTTGGTTAAAGTTTTGCAAAATCCCACCCCATTGGCTAGCTAATTAATTACTCAAGTACGGTTACGTTGTAAAATAGGGGATAAAATTATTAGAACCGGCCAAAATTTGACTTAAGTGGGGGTTCTCTTAGTAAGATAAGATAATTTTTAATTTCAAAGAATTGTAAATTACAGTTACATGTATATTAACAATTAAATGAATGTAACGTCAAACAGGTTGTAGGTAGTAGGAGAAATTGTACGTAGGAAATTCTCGCAGAAAAATAGTCAGTTGATATTTCATGGTGGCCCGTATTAAACTACCCAGAAATTTTATTCAAGTCCGAAGTTCCCTTTTACGGTTGGGCTAGAGAAAAGCCAAAAATTAATTAGTTCCGTATCGAGGTAAGCGCTTATTACGTGCGTGTTAGTTTTCCGATCATTTAAATTAATCGGATTCGCGGGGGAGTCCCTTCAGGTAATTACCAAATTTCATTCACCAGAAACCTTGGAATTCTTTGTTCTAAGTAGAATTTTCCAACTGTCGAAAGTAGCTGAGTTTCGTGTGGTTTAATATCATTAATTATTGGTTGCAGAGTGTTATTCAAGTAACTTAGTTATGTTATTAAAAATGTATTCGGGTAAACGCTAAGATAACAACCGACCATTTACCCCAAATTATCGAGATTAGTAATGAGTAAGTGAGGAATTTCGAGTAAGGTTTCAATGCCAAGTCGAGTCCACCTATTGTAGGGAATATTCGGTAATTTCGCTGGTATTCTTCAAAAATTGAACTCATATTGGGCCAATCGACATATGCGTGAGTTATTCAGTAAAGTCAATCAAAACACAACACTGTGTTATAATACTATGAAATAAGGAGAAATAAGCCATTCTTAAATGTTGAATATCTAACTGGGACCTTAATTGTCTTATTGCAAATGTTGCTCTTGCACAGATCTTGAGTGTGGAAAGCAAAATCTAACTTTGAGTCCAAGTAAACACCTAATAGCTTAAGTGGCTCACTGTGATTACTAGTTGTTGAAGAAAAACATATATTTTGAGTTTTCATTTCATTAAGAGTCAAGACAGTTAGTGCAAAACCAGTCTTTGGATATGATCTCAGATTGTTCTAGGTTAATAAGTATTTCTTGCCTAGTTTTGCAAGTGGCTAAGTAAGTTGCATCACCAGCAAAGAGACTCATTTCACAGTTTGACCTAGATTCATAGGCAGATCATTGATTGATGATTTACCAAAGAAAAACATTATAATAATAAAATTATTAAAGCAGAGAATAAATCTAAAGAAATCTGGAAAATAGTTAATGACCTTAGAGGTAGTAATTCCAGAAGACATGAAATTCATATTTCTCCGAACACCTTGAATAATCATCTTTGTACAATTGCTGTTGGACCAGTATGAGATCCGCTTAACAATATGAAATGCTATTATAGATTAAATCATACATTTGTACTTCATGATACTGACCTTTATGAATTGAAACTAGTAAATTGTTTGTTTTTTAGTTATTACTATGATTAAAAATAAAAAATCATCTGGGATTGATGACATATCGATCCATATAATTAAAAACCTACCTGATGAAGCACTGGCAATTTTTGTGCAATTAATAAATCAATCATTTCAAACAGGAATATTTCCTCTGCACAAAGGAGGCGATACTGATGAACCCTCTAACTGTTGTCCGATAGCACTATTACCTACTATAGGAAAAATGGTGAAAATAAGAGTAGTAAGTTTTCTCAAATTGAATATATTAAGCAACAGCCAATTTGGATTTCAAACCAATAAAAATACAAATGATGCTATGCTCGATCTTTTGCTTAATGTATATACTGAAATCAATGATGGCGAGGCTGTGGCAGCAGTCTTCTGTGATCATTCAAAAGCCTTTGCTTGTGTTGGATCACGGAATATTGCTGCGAAAGATCCAATACTATGGTTTTATAGGGGTTTCTTACAAATGGATATACAATCGTATTTGCAAGGTAGAGAACAAATTGTCAAGACTAATGTACATTCTTCAACAAGACAGATAAATTGTGGGGTACCTCAAGGCTCAGTTCTGGGTCCAGTTCCTTTTTTACTTTATATTAATGATATAACCAACATCAATATCTCAGGTAGGTTCACACTATTTACTGGTGAATTAAATAAAGTTATTAACGAAGACATAACTAACGTAACAAATTGGTGTGAATCAACAAACTATCATTTAACATCAATAAAACGAATTTGCTTTACATTGATGGTAAATTAAAATTCGAAGACAATGTGATGGCATTGAGAAAAAACTGTCTTCTGGGTGCTACACGGTGAAGCTTATTTCACACGAATTAAATTTCTCATTGAGTCACATCTGCGCTATGGCATTGCATTTTGGGGGCAACAACCATTTATTGAACAGTATATTCATCCTCCAAAAGCGAGCCTTAACCCATTACTGCATAAAGTTTAAAATGCTTAATTTAAACATGTTTTTGAGTTAGTATGTTTCTTTACTGAGGAAGCATCTTAAGGCAAACAAACAAAAACTCTTATTACAATAAAAAATAAGTAACATCCGATATATCGGATTATGAGCTCAACTCAGTTATAAATTATAATTAAAAAGTGTGATAATTCTTAAAACACATTTTCGGATGCAGTCCTTTTTGACATTTGCTGCAAATAAACTTGCTTTTTAACCGACGAAACCAAAAAGAAAGAGGTTCTCTATTCGACCCGTATATTTTATGTTTTTCCATCTAATTTTTTTATGTATGATCACGCATAACTTTTTACTGAGGCGTCCGATTCCGATAATTCTTTTTTCAGTGGATAGGGTGTACTTCGACTTTGGTACCATTTGAATTTAAAAGATGGAATCCACCCCTAAGGGTAGCGAAATGAAGGATATTGATCACTCACCATCTGAATTCTGGTCCGTTAACCGATTCTATCAGGCATAACTTTGTACTGGGTTCTTCGATTTGGATGTTTTTTTTTTAATATATAGGGTATACCTTATATCTGGATTTCGAAAGGAATTATTAGCCACCCTTACGGGTAGAAAAATAGGGGATAATTGATTTTTCACTAGTGAACATTAGCACACACATACGTAGTTGACAATGACAGATCGCTACTGACATTATTCTTGTTCCGTCAAAATCATTATATTTTATGAGAGGATGGAATGATATACGAAGTAATGAAATAAACTAACCAGAACAACGAAAATAATTTATATTACAACAAATAGTAAAAGTAGATAATCATATTATTTAACTGGTAATAGTTGAAGTAAGGTGGGTAAGTAAGTATTTTGGAAGTAATCAAAAAACAAGTAGGTAGTAATTGGTAGATTTTAGCAACAAAAAATTGAAAAATAAAACTTTTTAACAAAAAATTAAACCGACGAAAAAATAAACTGAAAAGCAAAAATAAAATAAACCTTCTTAGTCTTAATGATAATTGAGCTCCTAAACTAATGTAAGTAACTGATTTTGAGTCGGCGCCAAACAAACTAGCAATTGAATTAGGTGAAGCGTAAAATGATGGCAGCGAGATGCACGGCTGCGTTTGATGACTTCTTTCATAGATAATGATCTTCGATAATTGTTTGTTTGGCGCCGACTCAAAATCAGTTACTTACATTAGTTTAGGAGCTCAATTATCATTTAGACTAAGAAGGTTTATTTTATTTTTTGCTTTTCAGTTGATTTTTTCGTCGGTTTAATTTTTTGTTAAAAAGTTTTTATATCAACGCAAAATGTGCAAAGCCTCCGTGTTGGGACGTATTCAGGCCAATGCGATCACGACCATTGTACCGAATATCCGATGTGGGATATGGAATACTTTTTCCTCTCGCTGGCGGTTTTCTGTGAGAGAGCAAGGCATTCTCAATATACCTGCGAAAATGGAGTAGACTACTGCAAAATTTGTCGGTTGGATGAACCATTTTCATTAGAAGCCTTGCGTTCACGATACGCACGTCCAGCAAATAATAAAAAATCACCACTTCCACTGCCTCATTCTTGTATGGTAAACTGCTACCAACTGGTCTATTTTGTCCACTCCTCCCATATTGCTGTTATATTTTGCGAAAAGTGTAGGCTGAGTAAGTGACACTATAGTTTTTTTTTCGTGCGATCTTCGGGTACATTTTCCTTTGTCTAATGAATCAAAATTTGTTGCGCAGGTGACGACTTTATTATCCTTCCACTTCAAGCAGATCTTATTTTCGGCATGAGTTCTGAAATCGTATGACCCTCTATCCTGTTAAATCAGTTCTGATTTTCCCAACAATGGACAATTTGCAGTTCGTGTCTTTCCTGAATGGTACTACAGGTACCATTCAAGAAAGAAGAACTGCAAATTGTCCATAGCACAGTGTAGTTATTTTATCAAAAACCACTGACTCATAGTAATACGTTGGGGAAAGTCTCGTGGCAAAAAAGAACCCTTCGAATATGGTATAGATAAAAATTTTGATCGTGGATAGTTCTCCAAACTGTGGACTGAGTAGAATTGAGAGCTTCAGCAATTATTCTTGTACTTGTTTCTGGATTCTCCTCGAGAGCGTTCAAAACAGCTTCTTTCAATTCTGGGGTTCGGACTGCTCGTGGTCTTCCAATAATATCAGCTGCCCTCTTAAAGCTACCTGTTTCTGCCAAACGACGGTGGAGACTAGTAAATATTGGAGCTGAAGGCAGTACTCGATTAGGAAATCGCTCCTGGTAAATACGTAATACGTCTTGCTTCGCGCGCATTTCCATCCGCAAGGCCATAAACGCAATGCATATCGGCTAAATGAGCATTATTGTTTAAATAATGATTTTTTTCCAAATTAGTGTTTCAAAACTTACAGAAACTTCAACAAAACGTTTAAATATCACATAATATATAATTGCCAAAACTACTTACTAAACGTCAAATTCATTTTCTAAGTATTCTTGTGAAAAAAACAAAATAATGGTAATAACTTCCACACACGCATCGATTATCAAATAATCGACTTGAAATTTTCAAGTCCAAATATCTAGAAAACGGTTACTTATAGCGATTTGTAACAAAAGGGTAGCTTATTTACGTAGATATGAAAGAGGAATTGATTTTTTTACTGAAATATGTGCTAGAAGTACGCTCAAAAAAGTTATGAATCTTCAAGAAAGAAAAAGACGTGTAGGTGGCGCCCCCTACGAGTAAGAGTAATAATAACATCAGGTTCGAATTCGACACCTCAAAAAATCTCCCAATACCAATTTTCGTTTAATTAAGGTCAATATTTCAAAAATTATAAAAAAAATCGAAAATAATAAAACTTTAACACCCTGTATCTTGGAAACGAAGCGTTTCCGGACATGTATTTATTTGGACAATTCATTTTAGAATATTGTGAGGAATCACCTCCTGAAGTTTGTCAAAGTACTTTTGAATCCCCCTGTATAGATGATGCCGATTAGAAATTAAATTAACTAGATCATGGCATTGGAGAACACTACGGCGATGCCCCTGGACATTCGAAGATCTTCTGCCACACAGTGCGCTAGTGCGTAGTCAGCAGGCACCTCGAAAAGGTCTCGTGACTCCTCTCTAGTAACCCCATGTAGAACTTTCTGCCCGTTTGAATACAAGGACATAAACTTCTCGAACGTCATATCATCCTCCGGTGGCTTGAGGGTGCGAACTTGGTCATGGTTTCCAGCGTAAGGGGCCAACCTGTTGAAATGGACGACCCTTGGTTTCCCTCGGGGTGGCTTATGGATTCGGTACACAAGGTCGTTTATCCTTTTCACGATTTTATACGGGCCTTCCCACGAGTTCCGCAACTTTGGTGATAGTCCACGACGACGTTTGGGGTTGTACAGCCAAACCAGGTCATCAACCTTAAACCCTCCAGCGTGGGCCTTGATGTCATAGGTCTTCTTCATTTTATCGCTGGCACTCTGGATGTTCAACCGGACTCGTTCGTGGATGTCGTCCATTCTCTGCCGAAGTTTGCTGACGTAGTCCTCTCCCGCAGTGTCTTGTCCGGCGGTATCCCAAACTTCAGGTCACAAGGCAGTCGCAGTTCTCGGCCCATTATAATACTAGCAGGAGTTTGACCTGTTGACTCGTGTACTGCGGATCGATAGGCCATCAGGAACAAATGAAGATACTGGTCCCAGTCTCTTTGATGGTCAGAGACAACCTTGGACAAGTGGCGGTTGATCGTTCTGTTCATCCGTTCCACCATTCCATCGGACTGCGGATGTAGGGCCGTGGTTCTTGTCTTGCGGATGTTCAGCAGTAAACATATTTCTTGGAACAGGTTGGATTCGAAATTTCTGCCTTGATCCGAGTGCAGCTCCATTGGCATACCGAATCGACATATCCACTCTTTCACCAAGACGTCGGCGACGGTGATGGCTTCCTGGTTGGGCAGGGCATAGGCTTCTGCCCACTTACTGAAGTAGTCCATTGCCACAAGGATGTATTTATTCCCGTGGTCGGATACGGGAAACGGGCCGGCGATGTCAATGGCGATTCTCTCGAACGGGCTGCCTACGTTGTACTGACGCATCGGGGCCTTGGGTCGTATTCGAGGTCCATTGCTAGCAGCGCATACAGCGCACTTTCTGCACCAGTCCTGGACGCCTAAGGAGTATGTCGCATCTCCACTCTCATGGCAGGATTCTGCAATGCCAACTTGTAGCGCTGCTTGAT
>JAFIRS010005006.1:0-68223 GCA_018342105.1 Gonioctena quinquepunctata
TTTTTTATTGTTTTTTCTGCAAAGTGGCTGGGGTAATTATTTTCTTTCAATATATTCTTGATTATTTCTATATTATTTTTCCTGAATTTTGGGTGAGCAAGCTTTATAGCAAACAAACTCATACAGTATATAGAATACCATGTAAAGACTGTCAAAGTACCTATATAGGTCAAACAAAACAATATTTGCAGAAACGAGTACAAGCCCACAAATATTCAAAAACCGACATTACAGCCTTATCAAAACACGAAAAAGAAAATCAACATAAGTTTAACACCAACAACGTTGAAATTTTGACCAAAGAAAGGGAATCCAAGAGTAAGAACATTCCTTGAAATGATACATATTAAAAAAGACCCCAATAGATTAACAATGAAATGATATCAAAAACTTAAGCCAGATTTATAACAACCTCTTTTAACTTCGTTTAAAGTAATCATAATGAAAACGATCTTTACATGCTGCCAAAAAAACAGTCGGCCCATATATTAGAACTCAATATAAACATTCCCATGTAACTACTTATGAAGAGGATAAAATGCATGAAAATAAACAAACCATTCCCGATCACTTCGACGCAGGTCACCTCCCACAATAACCTTCATACAATGCGAACGCAAACTCAAATAAAATAATTTGTAAGTGAAAACTCATAAATGTAACAAATTTATATTGAGTTAAATAACATGTTATATTTCAACCATATGTTTTCAAGAATTATTTTAGCATACATTTCAATATTGTGTTAAGTTAAAGTCTCAAACTCCATATTTTTAATTTTAGTGTTTTAACCTGATGATGACAAACCATGTCGAAACGTCGTTAAGAAAAAATTATATGAATTGACTGAATCAGACCTTTATTCCAGAATTTGAAGAAAATATATATGTGTCAAGAAACTAAAGAAAAATATATTCGTAACCAGATACTCCAAAAATGGATGGATATTTCACAACGATGGAAAATAGAATAGGAAGGAACAACACCAAATTTAAAGACTCAAACAAAACAAGAAAATTGAGTAAATGAAGATTTTCTGGTAAGATTAAAGATCAGAAACTAATACCAAATTTTTTAAAAATAAATAATAAACTCAAATTCAAGCATGGAGAATTTAAACAAAAATATGAGCATATTTTAGAATTTCTACATTAAACTCATCCAAATTTGCATCAATGAATGCTATAGAAACATTTCGAATTTAAATAGAAACATTGAACATATCAAATATAAATTATCACAAAACGTTTGTCCTGATATACTAAATAGTTTTTCGAAAATCAACAACTTTACTACGAACGATTTTTCCAAACACTGAAAGAAAAACAGAAAGAAAAAATTGAAAACTACAAACAAAAAATAAATCTTCTCAAAAATAGAACTTAATGAAAATTGATAGAAAACCTAACTGACACAAATATTCCTGAAGACATTTTATATACCTTGAGTCTTGGTCAAAATTTCAACTACGAAAATAGGAAATCCCTACAGAATCGATAATTGCAAATTTAGAATCTGGAATTACCTATCAAACAGCGAAAATCAGAATGAAATCAGCACAAAATCAATAACATCATTACCAACTTCAAAACCAGTTTTGAAAAGGACAAAAATTAAAAAATCTCTTCAACAAACTTTTAATAAAACTAAAACTTTTTTGAAGGAAAATACACGAATTACTTATCCGGGCTGATAAACTAACAAAACAGTAATTATGCAAAATATCTGAATACAAAGAAAACTAGAAAATTTACTAATGGATAAAACCACATATAGAAAGAGAGTTCAACCCACAGTAAATAATTGGTTCTCGTCAAACCCTTATAGATCAGGTAACAAAAACAAACTCAATATACACAACGCCCAACCTCCAACAATATACGGGTTGCCCAAATTACACAAAACTGAATTCCCCTTCGCCCTATTGTCAGCAATATTCAATCTGCCACTTACAATTTATCAAATTCCTCTCAGAAATTCTTTCAAATGTTATTGGAAAAATGATTACTATGTGAAAACTCCTGAATTTGTGGAATTTATCCGCAATAACAGTTCCAAAAAATCATATAATAATCTCTCTAGATATAGTTTCTCTATATACAAATATAGATACAAAATTAGCGATAGAGATCATAAGAGAAAAATGGCATGAAATACAAAATCACACAACACTAACCTTGGAAGAGTTTTTGAAAGGAATTGAACTATGTTTAACCTCAACATACTTTCAATATGAAAATAAATACTACTCACAAATATTCAATTGCAATGGGATCTCCAATTGCTGCAACAGTAGCAAATCTGGTTATGGAGTATGTTGAAGAAAAGATTTATCAAATCACTCAACATTCAAACCAATATTCTTCAAACGATATGTAGACGATTGTTTAACCTGTATCCCTATTGACAAAGTTGATGAAATTTAGAAAAATTTAATAAATATCATCCTAGATTGAAATTTACAATGAAAAGAAATAGAAAAACAAATAAACTTTCTCGACAACAATAATACAAATACTGGAAAAATTTTCACAAACTGGTTTATTAAACCAAATGCTTCAAATCGTTACACTAACTGTTTGTCAAACGCACCCCTCAGTTACAAAAAAAATGTTATTCAAAATTTTGACAGGCTTATAAAGCTTGCTCACCCAAAATTCAGAAAATAATATAGAAATAATCAAGAATATATTGAAAGAAAATAATTACCCCAGCCACTTTGCAGAAAAACAATAAAAAAAAACATCGATCTACAATAAAAAATGATAAAAAGTAAAGAAACAAAATACATACCTTTACCATACATAGACAAACTATCGAATAAAATTATAAAACAATGGAAAACACAAACATAACCATTGCACATCGACTGAAAATACGAACAAAACCATTTATTCAAAATTAAAAAGAAATACCAAAAAACAAACAAACTCATACAGTATATAGGAATACCATGTAAAGACTGTCAAAGTACCTATATAGGTCAAACAAAACAATATTTGCAGAAACGAGTACAAGCCCACAAATATTCAAAAACGACATTACAGCCTTATCAAAACACGAAAAAGAAAAATCAACATAAGTTTAACACCAACAACGTTGAAATTTTGACCAAAGAAAGGAATCCAAGAGTAAGAACATTCCTTGAAATGATCATATAAAAAAAGACCCCAATAGCATTAACAATAGAAATGATATCAAAAACTTAAGCCAGATTTATAACAACCTCTTTAACTTCGTTTAAAGTAATCATAATGAAAACTGATCTTTACATGCTGCCAAAAAATACAGTCCGGCCCATATATTAGAACTCAATATAAACATTCTGTAACTACTTATGAAGAGGATAAAATGCATGAAAAAAAAAACAAACCATTCCCGATCACTTCGACGCAGGTCACACTCCCACAATAACCCTCATACAATGCGAGCAAAACTCAAATAAAATAATTTGTAAGTGAATACTCATAAATGTAACAAAATTATATTGAGTTAAATAACATATTATATTTCGAACCATATGTTTTCAAGAATTATTTTAGTGCATACATTTCAATATTGTGATAAGTTAAATGTCTCAATACTCCATATTGTTAATTTTAGTGTTTTAACCTGATGATGACAAATACCATGTCGAAACGTCGTTAAGAAAAATTATATGAATTGACGGAATCAAACCTTTATTCCGAGAATTTGAAGAAAATATATATGTGGTCAAGAAACAAAGTAAAAAATATATTCGGCTGGGAACTAGATACTGCCAAAAAAGGGATGGATATTTCACAACGATGGAAAATAGAATAGGAAGGAACAACACCAAATTGCTGAAAGATTACTCAAACACAAACAAGAAAATTAGCAGAGATAAATAGAAGAATTTTTCTGGTAAGATGTAAAGATCGAAACTAATACCAAATTTTTTAAAATAAATAATAAACTCAAATTCAAGCATGGAGAATTTAAACAAAATATGAGCATATTTTAGGAATTTTCACATTAAACTCATCAAATTTGCATCAATGAATGCTATAGAAACATTTCGAATTTAAATAGAAACATTGAACATATCAAATATAAATTATCACAAAACGTTTGTCCTGATATACTAAATAGTTTTTTCGAAAATCAACAACTTCACTACGAACGATTTTTCCAAACACTGAAAGAAAACAGAAAGAAAAAAATTGAAAACTTACAAACAAAAATAAATCTTCAAAAAATAGAACTTAATGAAAATTGGATAGAAAACCCTAACTGACACAAATATTCCTGAAGACATTTTATATGCCTTGAGTCTTGGTCAAAATTTCAACTACGAAAATAGGGAAATCCTACAGAATCGATAATTGCAAATTTAGAATCTGGAATTACCTATCAAACGAGCGAAAATCAGAATGAAATCAGACACAAAATCAATAACATCATTACCAACTTCAAAACCAGTTTTGAAAAACGGACAAAAATTAAAAATATCTTCAACAAACTTTTAATAAAAACTAAAACTTTTTGAAGGAAAATACCGAATTACTTATACTCAGGGCTGATAAAACTAACAAAACAGTAATTATGCAAATATCTGAATACAAAGAAAAAACTAGAAAATTTACTAATGGATAAAACCACATATAGAAAAGAGAGATTCAACCCCACAGAAAAACTTCAAGCGAAAGTTAATAAATTAGTAAATAATTGGTTCTCGTCAACCCTTATAGATCAGGTAAAAAAAACAAACTCAATATCACAACGCCCAACCTCCAACAATATACAGGTTGCCAAATTACACAAAACTGATTTCCCCTTCGCCCTATTGTCAGCAATATTCAATCTGCCACTTACAATTTATCAAAATTCCTCCTCAGAAATTTTTTCCCAAATATTATTGGACAAAATTATTACTATGTGAAAACTCCTGGGAATTTGTGGAATTTATCCGCAATATAACAGTTCCACAAAATCATATAATAATCTCTCTAGATATAGTTTCTCTATATACAAATATAGATACAAAATTAGCGATAGAGATCATAAGAGAAAAATGGCATGAAATACAAAATCACACAACACTAACCTTGGAAGAGTTTTTGAAAGGAATTGAACTATGTTTAACCTCAACATACTTTCAATATGAAAATAAATACTACTCACAAATATTCGAATTGCAATGGGATCTCCAATTGCTGCAACAGTAGCAAATCTGGTTATGGAGTATGTTGAAGAAAAAAATTATCAAATCACTAACATTCAAACCAATATTCTATAAACGATATGTAGACGATTGTTTAACCTGTATCCCTATTGACAAAGTTGATGAAATTCTAGAAAAATTTAATAAATATCATCCTAGATTGAAATTTACAATAGAAAAAGAAATAGAAAAAGAAATAAACTTTCTCGACACAACAATAATACACGACAATACTGGAAAAATTTTCACAAACTGGTTTATTAAACCAAATGCTTCAAATCGTTACACTAACTATTTGTCAAACGCACCCCTCAGTTACAAAAAAAATGTTATTCAAAATTTAACTGACAGAGCTATAAAGCTTGCTCACCCAAAATTCAGGAAAAATAATATAGAAATAATCAAGAATATATTGAAAGAAAATAATTACCCCAGCCACTTTGCAGAAAAACAATAAAAACGAATACATGCGATCTACAATAAAAATGATAATAAAGTAAAGAAAACAACAACATACATACCTTTACCATACATGACAAACTATCGAATAAAATTAATAAAACAATGGAAAAACACAACATAACTATTGCACATCGACTGAAAAATACGAACAAAACCATTTATTCAAAATTAAAACCAGAAATACCAAAACAAACAAACTCATACAGTATATAGAAAACCATGTAAAGACTGTCAAAGTACCTATATAGGTCAAACAAAACAATATTTGCAGAAACGAGTACAAACCCACAAATATTCAAAACCGACATTACAGCCTTATCAAAACACGAAAAAGAAAATCAACATAAGTTTAACACCAACAACGTTGAAATTTTGACCAAAGAAAGGAATCCAAGAGTAAGAACATTCCTTGAAATGATACATATTAAAAAAAGACCCCAATAGCATTAACAATAGAAATGATATCAAAAAACTTAAGATTTATAACAACCTCTTTTTAAATTCGTTTAAAGTAATCATAATGAAAACTGATCTTTACTGCCTGCCAAAAAATACAGTCCGGCCCATATATTAGAACTCAATATAAACATTCCCATGTAACTACTCTATGAAGAGGATAAAATGCATGAAAAATAAACAAACCATTCCGATCACTTCGACCAGGTCACACTCCCACAATAACCTTCATACAATGCGAAAGCAAACTCAAATAAAATAATTTGTAAGTGAATACTCATAAATGTAACAAATATTTATATTGAGTTAAATAACATGTTATATTTCGAACCATATGTTTTCAAGAATTATTTTAGTGCATACATTTCAATATTGTGTTAAGTTAAATGTCTCAAACTCCATATTTTTAATTTTAGTGTTTTAACCTGATGATGACAAATACCATGTCGAAACGTCGTTAAGAAAAATTATATGAATTGACTGAATCAGACCTTTATTCCGAGAATTCGAAGAAAATATATATGTGGTCAAGAAACTAAAGAAAAAATATATTCGGCTGGGAACTAGATACTGCCAAAAAATGGATGGATATTTCACAACGATGGAAAATAGAATAGGAAGGAACAACACCAAATTGCTGAAAGATTACTCAAACACAAACAAGAAAATTGCAGCAGAGAAAAATAGAAGAATTTTTCTGGTAAGATGTAAAGATCAGAAACTAATTACCAAATTTTTTAAAAATAAATAATAAACTCAAATTCAAGCATGGAGAATATAAACAAAAATATGAGCATATTTTAGGAATTTTCTACATTAAACTCATCCAAATTTGCATCAATGAATGCTATAGAAACATTTCGAATTTAAATAGAAACATTGAACATATCAAATATAAATTATCACAAAACGTTTGTCCTGATATACTAAATAGTTTTTTCGAAAATCAACAACTTTACTACGAACGATTTTTCCAAACACTGAAAGAAAAACAGAAAGAAAAAATTTAAAACTTACAAACAAAAAATAAATCTTCTCAAAAAATAGAACTTAATGAAAATTGGATAGAAAACCTAACTGACACAAATATTCCTGAAGACATTTTATATACCTTGAGTCTTGGTCAAAATTCCAACTACGAAAATAGGGAAATCCCTACAGAATCGACAATTGCGAATTTAGAATCTGGAATTACATATCAAACGAGCAAAAATCAGAATTAAATCAGACACAAAATCAATAACATCATTACCAACTTCAAAACCAGTTTTGAAAAATGGACAAAAAATTCAAAAAATATCTTCAACAAACTTTTAATAAAAACTAAAACTTTTTTGAAGGAAAATACCGAATTACTTATACTCAGGGCTGATAAAACTAACAAAACAGTAATTATGCAAATATCTGAATACAAAGAAAAACTAGAAAATTTACTAATGGATAAAACCACATATAGAAAAGAGATTCAACCCCACAGGCGAAAGTTAATAATTAGTAAATAATTGGTTCTCGTCAACCCTTATAGATCAGGTAACAAAAAACAAACTCAATATACACAACGCCCAACCTCCAACAATATACGGGTTGCCCAAATTACACAAAACTGGAATTCCCCTTCGCCCTATTGTCAGCAATATTCAATCTGCCACTTACAATTTATCAAAATTCCTCTCAGAAATTCTTTCAAATGTTATTGGAAAAATGATTACTATGTGAAAACAGATCCACAAAATCATATAATAATCTCTCTAGATATAGTTTCCCCGCAATATAACAGTTCCACAAAATCATATAATAATCTCTCTAGATATAGTTTCTCTATATACAAATATAGATACAAAATTAGCGATAGAGATCATAAGAGAAAAATGGCATGAAATACAAAATCACACAACACTAACCTTGGAAGAGTTTTTGAAAGGAATTGAACTATGTTTAACCTCAACATACTTTCAATATGAAAATAAATACTACTCACAAATATTCGGAATTGCAATGGGATCTCCAATTGCTGCAACAGTAGCAAATCTGGTTATGGAGTATGTTGAAGAAAAGATTATCAAATCACTAACATTCAAACCAATATTCTTCAAACGATATGTAGACGATTGTTTAACCTGTATCCCTATTGACAAAGTTGATGAAATTCTAGAAAAATTTAATAAATATCATCCTAGATTGAAATTTACAATAGAAAAGAAATAGAAAACAAATAAACTTTCTCGACACAACAATAATACACGACAATACTGGAAAAATTTTCACAAACTGGTTTATTAAACCAAATGCTTCAAATCGTTACACTAACTATTTGTCAAACGCACCCCTCAGTTACAAAAAAAATGTTATTCAAAATTTAACTGACAGAGCTATAAAGCTTGCTCACCCAAAATTCAGGAAAAATAATATAGAAATAATCAAGAATATATTGAAAGAAAATAATTACCCCAGCCACTTTGCAGAAAAAACAATAAAAAAACGAATACATGCGATCTACAATAAAAATGATAATAAAGTAAAGAAAACAACAACATACATACCTTTACCATACATAGACAAACTATCGAATAAAATTAATAAAACAATGGAAAAACACAACATAACTATTGCACATCGACTGAAAATACGAACAAAACCATTTATTCAAAATTAAAACCAGAAATACCAAAAACAAACAAACTCATACAGTATATAGAATACCATGTAAAGACTGTCAAAGTACCTATATAGGTCAAACAAAACAATATTTGCAGAAACGAGTACAAAGCCCACAAATATTCAAAACCGACATTACAGCCTTATCAAAACACGAAAAGAAAATCAACATAAATTTAACACCAAAGACTCCAAATCAAAACCTTATAAAAAAAAAATAAAGGAATCCAAGATAAGAACATTCCTTGAAATGATACATATTAAAAAAACCCCAATAGCATTAACAATAGAAATGATATCAAAAACTTAAGCCAGATTTATAACAACCTCTTTTAACTTCGTTTAAAGTAATCATAATGAAAACTGATCTTTACATGCTGCCAAAAAAATACAGTCCGGCCCATATATTAGAACTCAATATAAACATTCCCATGTAACTACTTATGAAGAGGATAAAAATGCATGAAAAATAAACAAACCATTCCCGATCACTTCGACGCAGGTCACACTCCCACAATAACCTTCATACAATGCGAACGCAAAACTCAAATAAAATAATTTGTAAGTGAATACTCATAAATGTAACAAATATTTATATTGAGTTAAATAACATGTTATATTTCGAACCATATGTTTTTCAAGAATTATTTTAGTGCATACATTTCAATATTGTGTTAAGTTAAATGTCTCAAACTCCATATTTTTAATTTTAGTGTTTTAACCTGATGATGACAAATACCATGTCGAAACGTCGTTAAGAAAAATTATATGAATTGACTGAATCAGACCTTTATTCCGAGAATTTGAAGAAAATATATATATATATATATATATATATTATTTAATATTTTGGTGGCAGCCATCCACTTCTTCTATTCCTAGACCTCATACAGAGTTGCCATAAGTTCGGATTATTCTTGTTTTCGTACACACAGAACTATGATACCAGCTCATATATTGATGACGAGTTATATATGGACTTTGGAATTAAAGATAATTAAAGAATTCCTTGGAAATGATATGTTTCCAAGGAATTGTCATTATATATATATATATATATATATATATATATATATATATATATATATATATATATATATATATATATATATTCTGGTGAGCAATCAATTCACTTCTTCTATTCCTAGACCCAAGTTATTGCTCTTCATAAAGAGTTGCCATAAGTTCGGATTATTCTTGTGTTCGTACACACAGAGCTATGACACAGGCTTTACTTGATCCACATGAGGACTATGATATATATATATATATATATATATATATATATATATATATATATATATATATATATATATATATATATATATATATATATATATATAGATATATATTAGGGTGCTTCATTTTTGGGCAACATTTTTTTTCTTCAAGTCCTGCCTGAAAATCTTGTAATTTATAGAAAAACAAAATTTTTCAGCATATTGCGAACCCTTAATTCAATTTTAACCCACTGCTAGAGAATTTTGAATTTTATCCATTAAAATAACATTAAAATGATTTTTATACGTTTTCCTTCCGCTCACCCAGAAAAATTTTTTTTTGGAATTCTGACTCGTAGATTTTTTTAAAAAATCCATGAAAAAATATTTCAATAAATTACATATCGTTATCCAATCTAAAGAGGCTTTTTCCTGAACATAATTATAGTATAGATCACAAGCATAATTAATACGTATTACTGAAAAATTATAATGACTCAGTTGTACATAAATATAAAGTCTAACATGAATAATCTATCTGTGAAAATCGTATAATTTTTTTTTAATGTTTTAAACTCCAGAAAGTAGTCATTGTTGTGGAATTACTGATTCAAAACATTTTTGCTGCCATAAAATTTCAAAAAATACAATGGCAAAAAAAATGTTTTTTTATCTTGAATTTCATAAATTAGTTTTTATTGAAAAAAAATGATTTTTTCGTTAATTTTAAGTTTTAAGTGGCTGAACAGCTGAACTATGAGAGCAAAAAAAAATATCTAATAGCAAAATTGTAGGGCATAAACCCCCCTACAAATTTTCTTTCTATATCCAATAGTTTAGCAAATGAACGCGATTTACTGCTATTTTTATGAAAATTCAGCTTAAATGACATTTTTTGCCGAACCCGTTGGAGTTACAAATTTGACGCAATCAGCTTTTTTGTAAGAAATTGTACCTATAACAAGAATCCATGAGTCAAAATTCCCAAAAAATAAATTTTCAGGGTGAGCGGAAGGAAAAACGTATAAAAAATCATTTTTCAATGTTATTTTAATGGATAAAATTCAAAATTCTCTAGCAGTGGGTTAAACTTCGAATTAAGGAATCGCAATATGCTCAAAAATGTGTCATCATCAGGTTGAAACACTGATATTAAAAATATGGAGTTTGAGACATATTTAACTTAACACATTATTGTGTTAAGTTAAATAAAGGATTTGTTACACCCCAGTATTCATTGATGAATAGTCTTTTCAGTTTCGATTTATCCATCAAATCAGAAGTTATAGAAAAACGTGCGTAAAAAACAGTAACCAAAATTTCAGAGATGCTTTACTTCGAAATGGTTCGAAATTGTTTTCCCATTCACTGTCATCCGATCAATGCGTCAGAAGATATCAAAGGATGATTGTTCTTGAATCCTATTTAATCTAATTGGAAATGTTACATAGCACCATAGGCGACTGTATGAATCTGTAAAAGTAAATTATTTGAAAAAACTGTTCATTACATATGGTGCACACTGTATTACGACTCTTTCCTTACATAACAGGTGCATAGGAGAATCTGCGGAAAATATCCATTGGCAACTGCAAAAGAAAGTTCCACCTTCTCTTGCACCTGACTCCGATGTTATGGAAACTGGCAAGAAAAAAAAACCAAAGAATGCGACGAGGGCAATAAAAATTCGCCCTGAATAAAATGGCTGAAAGTCATTTACGATAAACTGAGGTGACAATGTCAAAAATGAAAACTCAAATGAATGCGACGATGGCGCCAGTGATATACGGTTGAACTAAAAACTTTTTGAAGGGGTAGGAATGGGTCCTAGTGACCTCTGGACAAATTTAGCAGTTTCCGTTTTTGAGGTGACATATATATATATATATATATATATATATATATATATATATATATATATATATATATATAATATGGAAAGAATTTAGTGGACATAGCCCTCAGAGAAAAAAATTAACCGTAGACACGTGTTTCGGGCTCTCGGTTCTCATCGGTACGGTGGGGAAGTGCGAGGATGAACAACACTTGGTAGAAAACGACAAATCAACGGAGTCAACAAACAGAAGCCAGCCGCTCATATATATATATATATATATATATATATATATATATATATATATATATATATATATATATATATATATATATATATATGTATATATAAATATATATGTAAATGTATTTCGGTGTGCGTGCATATTCCTGATCTATGGCAAATGCTCAATATTTAATTCCATTTCTCACCCAGAGTAATAACTCATTATACAGAGTTGCCATAAGTTTGGATTATTCTTGTGTTCGTACACACAGAACTATGACACCAGCTTCCATTGCGATCTACATGAGGAATGGAATGCTTATTATATAAATATATATATATATATATAAGCAGTGGAATACAGGATCTTCAGTCAGCTAAGTGTTGAAAAATGAAGAACTCTTCAATACGTTGGACTGAGCTTTGTTTCAATTTTGAAAATTTTAGGGTCGTAATCTGAGTGGCTGATTGATAAACATTTAACTTTAAAAAAAACGTAAAATATATGTAAACATTTGTCGGAATGGTATTATAGCTTTGACAAATGTTTACATATATTACATTTTCTAAGTTAATGTTCATCAATCAACCACTCAGATTACTGACCCTGAAAAGTTTCAAAATTGAAACAAGCTCGGTCCAACGTATAAAAGATTTTCATAATTCAACACTTTTGCTGACTGAAGATCCCGTATTCCACGTTCATACAATTTTCAGTCGTGATATCTAAATTTATATATATATATATATATATATATATATATATATATATATATATATATATATATATATATATATATATATATATATATATATATATATATATATATATATATATATATATATATATATATATATATGTATATGTATATGTATGAAAAAATTATCTTCAATAATTTTTGGGAATGAATAATTTATAATTTGATTTTGCAAATAATGAAACATTCATGGTATTAAAAAATATGATAACCTTTGGGTTGATTGGTGAGTTGAATTAGTATAATTAATGCGTGCATATAATAATGATATATTTGACAAATGAAAAGTTAAACAGAAGATGACAAGTTACCTAGAAAGTAACTCAAAAAACATTATTGGAAATACAATTTTTTTTATTTTTCTTCAATCCACTGAAGCCTCAATATATCCTCAATTTTTTTTAAAACATTCATTGATGCGTTTATTAAATTCCCGTAACAAATCTTTCATCACAAGTATGTGTTGAGATGGTTCAAACTAATTTACAAATTCTATAAAGTCTAATTATTTTGTTGAAATTTCTACAAAAATATCTCATTCCTGTAAGTGTTAAGTGAAATATAACAATACTGGAGAAATTGGAATTATAGGTGTGTCAGACATTTAGAAGAGAACGCCACTCTATAATTCTAATTCTGTTGTTTATATTATCATTCTCGGCTCTCTATTATTCTCGGCTCTATATGTCATGAGCAATATTTTCAAGCAATTTACATTTCACGGATTTATACAGTTACCTATAGTGCTATGTAACATTTCAAATTAGATTTGAAAGGGTTCGTGGACAATTCTCCTGAAATATCTATTGATGCAATGATCGGATGACAGTGAACAGAAAAACGATTTGGAACCATTTTGAAGTTAAACATCTCTGAAAATTTGGTTATTGTTTTTATGAACGTTTTTCGATATTTTCTGATTCAATGCAAAAATTCAAACTGTGAAAAACTATTCATCAATAAATATTGTGAAGCAAATCATTCATTTGCGAAAATCAAACAAATATGAAAAACATAATGGATTAATTTCAGAAATATCTTAAAAATTATCGTGTTCAAACAAATTTTTTTTTTGATTTATTCGATTGGCGTTGAAAAGGGAAACATTCTCAATTGAATATTGAATAGAAATATTTTCTATATGAGTTCTTAACTAAGACTGGAATAGAAAATCATATAACTATCTTGATAAAAATGCAAATTTTCAATTTCAGATTTTTTTTTTGAGTTAGGTTCCTTTTAGAATATCTATCAGATGTAGTTCAATGTCCAGCGTGGCTTTAGCCGGGAAAGTAGTTGTTTTCTGCTAGACATTCACAAAAAATAACTTAATTTTCAACGTGGATTTTTCAATTCACAGAAAAATCTTTCTATTCAATATTCAATTGAGAATGTTTCCCTTTTCAACATGAATACCCCACAAGAGGTTATCTTGAACGATGGAAGATAATGATTAAAGTTTATCTTTCAGTCGCAGATGATTCCACATCTGATTTTATGAACATCCTGTTCATATTTTCAAACAAATCAATTCGATTGACATTTTCAAAATACGCTACACGTATTTTGAATTGTCATGTAGTTTTACAGAAAACTTATTGAATCTTATTGCAAAATGATAATTTGGTACCCCAATTTAATAAAATTTTTAGAAATATTCAAAATTGCAAATTGTATCACTCAGATAGGATTTTGCAAGCAATTAAACAAGTCTAAGGTAGTGAGTGAATATTATAAAAATAAAATATAATCAATTAATAGTGATATCACAGTGTGTCATCCAAATATTTTTCAAGATTATAGTAGGCTTCATCACTCACTGAATTTCTTGTTTTTCTTCCAAATGGACTAAGTGCTGTTACTTCTTCAACACCCAGAGGAAGTTCACTGTACATCTTTATACCAATAAATGTGATTGTGTCATGTATCGAAGTTGAACTGGGAATTTCATTCATTTGGGGATTTACAGCAAATTAATTTACTTTTGATATACTCGCTTTGATTCGACATCCCACGAAATTCGATTTTTTTCTATAATTTTTCGAAATTTTATTCGTAATTTGGAGTTTTGCTCGAAAAAACTCATTCTTTTAAACACCTCATTCTCAAGGAACTCTTTGTTTCTCTTTAATTCCAAAGTCCATATCCAACTTATCATTATAAATGAACTTAAAACGGTTTAGTTGGGATTAGGATCAATGTTATTGAAGAAAAATTATTGGTTTCTCACCAACTTTTCGAACTATAATAAATTTATCAACAGAGCTCTGTAACAATGAGTTTTACAGAGCCCTGATGAAGAACTCATTGAAGTTCGTAACGTTGGCGAGAAAGCAATTGTTTTTCTTTAATAACATTGATTCTAATCCCAACCAAACCGTTTGAAGAACATATCTGTAGATCACCAAACTTACCATAATTATAAATGAACTCAAGACTCTTACACGAGATTAGGTGTCGTAATTTTTTTCCAATCAATCTCTAATAGTATCCTGATGTTTACGTAGAATTTTTTATTTCAAAGTATTTTTTTTTTCACAAAATGTACCTTTTTCAAAATGCTTTTATTGTATCTTCGTTTTACAACATTTAAGCTTTGAATTTCAACTCATAACATCCAACACTCAGTGTTAACGACTTGAGACTTCTAATATGAGAAAACTGATTGAATCGAAATTTCCTATATTAGTAGATATACATTATCCATAAAAATCGAATTTAAGGAGTAATTCGATACATTACAGATATAAAAGAATTTATTTGTGATTACACTTGTTACAACTATATTTGCAGTTTATGTATTTTTTTATTTTAAAATTTTCATATATGTGAATGGGTTCTGCATCACATAAGCTTTCATTTGACATTCCACAGCAGTTTTCCATGAAATTCGCTTTTATTCAATTATTCGAATTTTAATCCCAATATAAGACAGTAGATGTTTTTTCTTTCGAAAACTTTCTCAAACTGCTATTTCGAACGACATTTTTCCTTTTTTACCCCAAGTTTCATGTAAAATTTACAATCAGTTTTGGAATCAGGGCTCATTCATGAAATCATCAGTTTGATTCCACGAAATTTTTCATTTCGAAGAATAATTCGACTTTTTTACAAAATTTATTTTTTCATACTTTTTTTATTCAACTAAAAATTTCAATATTCTCAGCATTAAACTATACTCAACTTCATTCAAAATAATACCTCAACTTCAACTAACTCAATTCCCAACTTGCCACATTCAATTTTCAAGATTATATTTTTAACATTCGAATTTCATCATTTAATTTCCAACCTCAACTTTCAAATTACACCTACCTACAACCTTCAATTTTTGGCAGATGACTTTCAATATTCAACTTACAACAATTTTCCATATTCAACTTTTTCAACATTAAACTTCATGTTTCATCCTTTAACATTCAACTCTGATTATTTAAAATTCAATTGTCAACATCCAATTTCTGATATTCAGCCGCAATAATGAACATTGGTATCGACGAGAAGAAATTTTCGCTTATGTTCCGACTAACGAAATGACTGCTCGCTGCGCAGAAGCAAAATAAACTTGTTGGTAGTAGCCACAGAGTGGTGTGTACGTAAGTAAGTGGGCGTGGTAAAAAGTAAATAAAATGTGGCAACTCCGCTCTCACAAACCTCACGAACTTTCGACACTATGGCTACTAATTTTGCACTATGACAACTCTTTACACATTACTTGTACACACAACATTGTGGCTCAGGTAGCCGTAGTGTGGAACATCAATAGATCTTGTCAAACGGGGTGTACTTAAGAAATAAAAATAGCTAAATATTTCTTAGAAAGAGCACTACCTCCACCTAGTATATTATCAAATGTGCCACAAGTTCGGAATATGCTTGGGTTGCCATAGTGTAGCTGATACCTGTAATTGTGTGTGTGTGTATTCTCCTCAGAATACTATATTGAGGAGTTCTTTTCAAATATGCTTCCCTGACGCCACAGTAGAAGTGAGATTGGAGGAAACTACCGTTATACATTTATGAATCACCCTGGAAAATTGAATATTTACTTATGTATTACCAAAACATGTAGTGAACGTGTTTAAGCAACATAAATCCAAAACAAAATTCCGAGAAACTGGGCACTTTTCGAATTTCAAATTTAGTCATAGAATTGAGTTGGGTCCAGCGACACTTTCAATAACCAGGCCGAGTACAACATACTAAATTTTCAGAAAATTTGACTGGTCGCCAGTTTACATGAAAGAGGTAGACCTAATTAGATTTAATTGGACAGTGTGTTCTCGGCATTTCTAATGAACGATTCTGTATTTCAAAAGGGTTTTGAGACATAGTGCGGTTCTGATATAGATCAGGTGAATGTTCTGAGACAAAGAAGAGGAAATTGAGCATACTCATTGGAAAAATATTTATAGGTATTCTTTCAAGATAATTTTGTTTATTGGTAGTTTCGGAAGTTTTTTTCGAAATCTCTTATATCAAGTTGGTTGTTTCAATCAATGAATATAAAATAATGAAGATGCCTTTGTTTATATGGAAAGCGGACTTCTCAAAGCGTTCTGCTTATCTTGTGTTCCTGTTATCTCTCAGAACATCAGCAATTGTTTCTTCATATTGACCCCCACCTTCTTAATTCCTACGGAGTTTCTCACTGTCTCTGTCTGAAATCACAGTCTTGAAAGTATATGATTGGATCTCAGTGACATATAGATCGATATTTCTCTCCCATTCGAAACCACATTTAGTCTAGTCATCAAGTGCTTCTTGGACCAACTTTTTTCAGCAGTCTCCGAAAATTATGATCCAGGTGTCATTCGATTCGGAATGACATCTAGATGATTTTTGAAAAAAATTAAGTTTCGCTTGCAAAAATTGTAAGAGTTATTAACAATTAACTAAAAAAAAGGGGGGCTTTGGTTTTTTGCAAATATCTCAAAAACTAATAAAGATATTTCAAATCTGAAAAAAGGTTAAAAAAAAGAGAAAATTTTCTGAAAAAGTTTTGATTTCCAGAATTGTAGGATCGATATTTATAATTTTCCCAGAGGGATGAAAATACGGCCGAAAACGGGTACTCTGGCTTGGGCAAGCCGCGCCCACTTTGGACACTTTAACAATAAAAATGATTTAGGCATACTAAATATGTAAATAAAGAATTGAAAAAATTCAGACACTAACTAAACAGATGAATGAACAATAATCCGCTCGGAAAAAAAAATTTTATCCCAATTTTTCAATTAGTTATTCAATAGTTAATTAATAAAAAAAATTCTGCTTGAACATGAACATTGCAAGTGTGATAATTGTTAAACTATAAATTTAAGTTTTTTTTTCTCTCTTGGAGCAATTTTCGAAAGGCTTCAGAATAGAACCCGGTTGGAAAAATTGAAAAATTTTAATTTTTCAGTTTTTTATTAATAATTTTCGTTGTTGCAAAACTAAATACTTGAATTAATCATTGAAAAATATTTTTTTTCCAAATATTATTAACGATCCATGTTTATGTTATCAGAAACTGATAGAAATAATTTTTAAAATTTTAATTGTTTGAAAAATTGTCATAAACAAATGCGTTGTTAATAAGATAATTGTTTTTTTTTATGGAATATGAATCTCTGATACAAATAATGATTTTTAAAAGAGAAATTGTTTCATAAAAAAAAATGTTATTGCTTAAAAATGCATTTGTTAATCAACAATTATTTTCTCCAACTTCTGATTAATATTAAGGAACCATTGTTTCTTCAAAAATCATTATTTGTTTTTCTTATGGAATATAAAAAAAAATAAAAAATTTTCATTGTTTATGCAATAAACAATTTGTTATAAACAAATACATTTTTACCTTATTTTTTTTTTCTATTCTACTTTCTGTCACAAAAACAGATATGATTTTTTTTTTTTATTATTATTTTTTTAATTTTTAAATATAAGTTCTCATTCTTCGTCATTCTTACCTGGTTTTTCATCCTTAAAATTATTATAATTTATTAACTAATCGAGATACGATGAAAATACTCTGGACTTATTTATTATCCATTAGATAAAGAACAAATTTAGCTGAAAAGTTTAGTTGTTACTTATTTATTTATTAAATTTATAGCAATTGTTGATGAAAAATACTAAGGGAGAATTTTTTTTTTTGCTTTAATGCTTAAAAATCTTATCAACTATTAAAAATATGACTACCTCATTCAAGTATCATATCAATTATTGTTCATTACTCAACATTATTACCTTTTACATTTTAATATCACTTGATTATACTTCGAACTGTGAATATTACTATGTAAACAAATTTTTTTTGCAAAGTTGAATCTTTTTTCAGATTTGAAAAATCTTTATTAGATTTTGAGATATTTGCAAAAAACCAAAGCCCCCTATTTTTACTTAATTGTTAATAACTTTTACAATTTTTGCAAGCGGAACTTCATTTTTTTTTAAATCATCTAGATGTCATTCCGAATCGAATGACACCTCGATCATAATTTCCGGAGACTGCTGAAAAAAGTTGGTCCAAAAAGCACTTGTTGACTAGACTAATTCTGGAAGATGCTAACCCATTTTGAAACCATATTGATTGTTGATGTCTGTGTACAATAAATATATGTCTTGTTTGCTTGTATCGCAATTTTTGTTTGCAGTTGCTCTCCGTTTGGAGCATTTACTCAACCTATTTTGAATCCCTTCCTCAAAGAACACTGGCATATCAATGACTGTAGGTTATTTCGAATGAATGCCTGTAGGTTGCCATCAGTAGCCAATGTGAACGAAAAGTAGGGCATCTACGAGTTTTTTCCTATCAAGATATTTATAGATATTCCCTACAAATGTGATCTTCTAGGATAGAACACGTTTTGAGAATCCTTGATGATTTTATGTTTGTCGAGGTAAGATATTAGTATATTGTTCATAGCCCTTTCCATTATTTCACTCATAATGTCGAGAACAGTTATTTGCCTATAGTTGTCCATTGCCAAAGAATCATCCTTTTTATGGATTATCGTTATCATGCCAAGTTTGATTCCACCAGGAAATACACCCCCATCAATAGATGAATTTTTTCTATTTGTGAGCGGGTCGGCAATTCGAAAAGCTATTTTCTTAAATAATTTTGTTGAAATGCAGTCAAATCCCACTGAATTTTAATTATTCAACTTGTTTTTTTAAATAATTTGTATAATTTCTTGATGACGGACCGTGTCGAAGTAAAAGGTATTATTGATATTCGAATTGCACTCAGTACATGGTTAATGCCAAGAACATGTTCTATTGCCAGTTTGGTGGTTTTTGAAAAATGTTCGAAGAAACTATCAGCAACAATTTTGTCAACATCAATAATTTCAATGTCAATTTTCAGTTCGATATTTGATTTACTTTTAGTTTCACCACCTTTTTTTTTACTGGGTTCCTGTTTTTGTTATCTACATCATTGCTAATATTCTCGATGCTTGTTTGATGATATGCTTCTTCATCAGATTTCATATATATCTGAATAATACATTTTTCACCTTTTTTTTTTTCCCGATTATTTCTTTAATTATCTAATATTTTTTGTTGATATTGTTTCTATTCGGATTTCTCTTTACAGCTCGGCGGGCGAGATTGAGTGCATATGTCAGCATTTCGAGAGAACTTCTATATATTTGTCAACAAGGGTATTATTGATTTAACCTGAATCGATCGAAAACTTCTGCCAGAAGCAAAATATCCATGTAAAACTTGAGCAAACTTGTTGGACTCGTTGAAACTTGTTGAACGATATCATAAATCATATTTTCTATCACCTGTTGAAGTTATTATCAAATGGACCATTTTGATCGTTATATATTTAGTGGACTGTATTGAATTGGATTTTCCAAGTTTAATTATCCTTTATTGATATAATGAAATGAAATCGTTACAGGAAAATGATGTCAGGTAAATTATATGTCAATCTGACAACCCTACTTTCGTTGATATACAAAGAAAAGAAAAACGGAACAGCAGATCGGAACAGTTCACAGAACAAAGCTGATTTCAAGAATTCGCAATACGCGATATTTAGTTTCTGATTCCAACAACCTCCCCACCGGCTTGATTGTTTTTATCAGAAGAATATGGAAGTGGACATAATTTAGTAATTGGTCTAGTAGAAATTCCGTTCATTTTACGAATTTTCACAACTCGAACCTTTTCATCGGGTCCTGGCATTACTTCTTTATTGCGAGCTATTCGCCATTAAAGAGGTGGAATATTAATATTGATAAAACTAAATCATCACCTTCTAAATTTTGGTACAGTTTGACCCATTTTGGTTGATGTTGAAGTCTATTCAAATATTCTACCGACCAACGTTTCCAAAAAATTTGCCTTATTTTTTGACAGCATTCCCATGCTTCCAACCTACTATCAGGAACATCAGAAATATTGGTTTCCAGAAAAGAGGTTGACGACTCTCCTATTGAAAAATGACTGGGTGTGAGACACGAGTAATCTTCTGGATCTGTTGAAATAGGAGAGAGGGGCCTAGAGTTCAATATGGCATTAATTTGACATAAAAGATTTGTGACTTCTTCAGAATTCAGAATACTTTTCCCCATAAACCGTTTGAAATGAAATTTTGTAGACTTTATACCAGCCTCCCACAATCCTCCCCAGTGTGGACTATTGGGGGGTATGAACTTCCATTTTATTTCTCTGGTGGATAAAAAACCTTCTTTTTCTCGGAAAAAATCATATACTTATCTAAGTAAGTTATTAGCACACTGGAAATTTGTTCCATTGTCGCTGTCTATTATTTGAGGACATCCACGACGAGCAATGAATCTTTTGAGAGTTGGAAGAAAGGCTTTAGTTGATAGACTGGAAACAAGTTCGATATGAACTCCATTTGTAACCATACAAACAAACAACGAAATATATGCTTTGGAGATCACTGCTCTTCGAAGACGAGATTCCTCAACTGCAATAGGATCACCAAAGTCAGTTCCTACTGTGAGGGAAGGACGTACTATGGAAAGTCTATCAGAAGGTAATGAAGCCATAATTTGTTGAGATGAAAGTGCTTCAAACCTAAAACAGGTAGCGCAATTCTTAACTTCTCTTTTAATCGATCTCAATCCATTTATCGGCCAAAATCGTAATCTAAGATGAGCGAGAACAGTTTGTGCCCCTGCATGATGTAAATCTAGATGTTCTTGTTTATAGAGCAGTTTCACATGGTTTTTTGGGGGTAGAATCATAGGATGCTTTTGAGAAAAGGATGAATTGGATTGAGATAACCTTCCTCCTACACGAAGTATACCATCCTCATCTAAAAATGGACTTAATTGTGCTGAAGTACCTGATTGTATAAATTTTCTCGATTCAATATCTCCGATTTCCTTCCTGAAATGATGACCTTGAATACACCTTACTATAACCTCTGAAGAACTCAGCAATTCATCAACATGAAGAGAACCATTCAATTTGCGTTTAACCTTTGAACAATTATTTGCGAATCGAAAACAATATGCTATTGTGCGTTGAAGTCGACGAAAATTCGAATAATTGGAAAATATTTCCATCGCTTCTGAAAATTCGTTCGAAGAGACGAGAGTTACAAAGGTTGGTATTTCTCGCTTCAAGGCAAAAAGTCAGATATTTTTCATTCGCTTGGAGTAGAGTGCAGAAGCTGGTTGGTGAATTAATCTTCAAGATGAGTTCATTTCACTGAAAGTTCTTAGTTAAGCAAGGTAGTTTTAATCTATTTCATAGAATTTATCCACATAAAATTCAAATTAGGAAATCTGTCAAAGTTATGTCATAATTGATAATTCAGTATACAGGGCAGTAGGAAGATTTGAATTCAAAGTAGGAATAGGTTATTCATTTGTGAAGTAAACGGAATTGTTACAGAACAAAGGGAAAAATGAGTTCACAAAGAAATAGGGCAAGGGCTTGCTATAAGAGAACAATTACTCTCATTGAAAATTTCGTGAATTCACTTACACCTGATTCAAATATAGATGTCAATGAATTAATTATTCGTGAATCTCTTCTGGTCAAGACATTTGATGACTATGATACAATTCAGAAAGAAATAGAAGTTTCCATCGAAGAAAATGATTATGATCAAATTTCATTACAGTTTGAAGATATGCAAGCGATAGTAAATCGATATGTTTCTCTTCATAGCAAAATAAAACTCTGATTCAAAAACATTATATGGATTCTGCTCATAACGGAACACATGCTCATCATTCGGGTATTTTAGGAATGAATTCACAACCCCCGCAACCAGCTGTTAAAGTTAAACTTCCCAATCTCAATATCGCAACTTTTGATGGAAATTATGGAGAGTGGCGTACATTCATAGATTTATTCACGGCTTCTTTTCATAACGATAATTTATTGGCTAAATCTCAAGCATTTGTATATTTGAAATCATTTTTGAAAGGAGAGCCGCTTTCTCTTATTCGTGAATTAAATATTTCTGATGACAACTATAGTAAGGCTTTGGATCTGTTGAAAACTCAATACGATAAGAAAATGCCACTAATAAATTATCATATCATTGGGTTGTTGGAAGCTACTTTGATCAAAGGTTCAAATGGACTTCGTGATTTCAATAGTCTAATTAGACAACATATCAACGCTTTGGAAGCACTAGGTATAAAAGTAATAGGTTCTTGGGATTTATCATTGATTCATATTTTCTATAGTGAGCTTGACAGAAATTTGAGAAATGATTTCGAACTCGAAAGGGATCAGAAGGATTTGCCAACTCTTAATGGATTTTTCAATTTTTTAAACAAAAGAATTACAGCATGGAAATCATCTGCTCAAATCAATGAAATAAAAAAGGGATCAGAACAGAAATCCAAATATTTCAATGAACAAACATCGATTATTCATTCTCATATGGTTACTAGTACTGATAGTCAGGGTGGTAATGGACAAAAGTGTATTTATTGCAAGGCACTTGGTCATAAGATATATAAATGCACTAAATTCAATTCAGAACCAACTTCAACGAGGAAGGACTCCATCTCAAAGGATAGGTTATGTTTCAATTGTTTTGGTAAGCACTTGGTTTCTCAATGTACAAGGGATAGGTGTAGGATTTGTCCAGGAAAACATAATACTTTTTTACATGAAAACAAGACTACACATATTTCACAAGAACAAAGGTTCAATGAAGAAGGACCTCATCAGAATCAGTCTCATTCTCAAATGCAAGGATCTACTAACTCTCAAACTCGAAGACCACATTTCCAAAGGCCTATTCAGTCTCAACATCTCACTTCTACACGAGAATCTCCTCAAGTTCAAACATAAACATGTACTCAAACCGGAACTGATCAACAATATTGCATGATTTCTTCCACTAGAAATCAGGTATTGCTAGCCACAGCGGGGGTGATTCTATTCTCAGAAAATGGTGGAAAAATAGAAGTACGAGCGTTGTTGGATTCAGCTCCGCAAACTACGTTTGTGACCAGGGACACAATAAAAATGTTGAAGGCCAGAACTTTGAAAGTTGATTTGAAGGTTCCAGGGATATCGCAAAGTGGGACTCATGTGTCGGAAATGGTTGATTTAATTTTAGAATCGAAAAGGTCAAATACTCATAAGAAGAGGTTTTCAGTAACATGTGGTATCTTGAATAAAATAACATGTGAACTCCCTCAGGTTTCAATTGATACTTCCAAATTCAGTATCCCCTATAATATTGATCTTGCTGATATTGGGTATAATATTCCTGCTAAAATATATATGTTAATTGGAGCCGATTTGTGTTTCGATTTGATTGAACCAGGTTTGATCAAATTGGGATCGAATTTACCAATTCTACAAACCAGTAAATTATGATGGGTATTGGGAGGTACAATCAAATCTCAACATTTTAATCATGTTTTCAATCTCAGTGTCGTATTGTACACACACAATGACATTGATGAACTCATTCCGAAATTTTGGCGGTTAGAGGAAATTTCTTCGAAACGAATTTTATCTCCTGAGGATAAAATATGTGAAAATAGTTTTTCTTTTTCTACGCAGCGCACTAAAGATGGTAGGTTTATGGTGGAGTTGCCTTCAAAAACTGACATTGAAAGTTTAAATTCAGGCGAATCATTTGCAATGGCCAAAAGTAGATTTCTCCCATTGGAAAAGAGGTTAAGTAAAAATGAAGGTTTAAGCTCTCAATATAAGTCGTTCATAGATGAATATGTAAATTTAAATCACGCCAAATATGTTCCTCTAGAACTGAAAACTAGGGACTCTAATATGAAATACTTTTTACCACATCATTGTGTAATCAGGGAGGAAAGTGTGAGTAGTAAGTTAAGGGTTATTTTCGATGCATCAATAAAAACCACAAAGGGCGTTTCATTGAATGATGTCATGTTCAAAGGTCCCACTGTTCAGTCAAATTTATTTGACATTGTATGTAGGTTTCGTACTTCAAGGTTCGTTTTCACAGCTGATTCAGTCAAAATGTTCAGACAGGTACTCAAACATCCCGATCATAGACATTTACAGAATATATTATGGCGTGATCATCCAGAAAAAGAATTGAAGTTTATAGAACTCCAAACAGTTACGTATGGAACAAACTGTGCTCCGTTTCTCTCTACAAGGTGTTTGGTTCAGCTAGCGAATGATGGAAACATATCTCACCCACAAGCATCACAGGCTCTTCTCCAACAGTGCTATGTGGATGACATTCTTGCAGGAGCTAATCATCTTCAGGAACTTGGACAGTTACGTGACGAACTGATAGATTTGTTAGCCCCAGCAGGTTTCAAACTCCATAAGTGGGTATCCAATGTTGTCGATTTTCTCGAGGCTCAGGATTCTTCTCAATCACTTATTCAGAATAAGGTTCAAAGGTCATCAGATAATGAAGGTCAAGGTTCCTATGGATATGTTAAACTTCACAGAGATGGAAATTAAAATTAGGTTTTAGGAATCTTTTGGCAACCTACATTAGATGATTTCAAGGTTTGTGGTTTAACATTCGATAAAAATATACCCCTGACAAAAAGAAATGTTCTTCCGCATATTGCAAGGTTTTTCGATCCGTTAGGCTTCATAGGTCCAATTATTGTGGTTGGAAAAATATTAATGAAAAACGTGTGGAATCGTAAATTAGACTGGGATGATACTCTACCTCCAGATGTATGTCATGAATGGAAGACATTTTCGAAAGATTTACCTTTTCCCGATAATCTTAAGATTCCTCGATTATTACATTTTCCACATGAAATAGAGTATTTCGAATTACATGGGTTCTCAGACTCCTCTCTCAATGCTTATGGAACATGTTTCTATTTGAAAACTATGCATTCCAACAGAAAAGTCACTTGTAGGTTGATTTGTTCAAAATCAAGGATGGCTCCACAAAAATAATCTCACTTCCAAAACTGGAATTATGCGGTGCTCTACTTATGGCTAAGTTATGTCATAAATTATGTTCAATCTTTCAGATCAAATTTTTGAAAATTGTTTTGTGGTGTGACTCTCACATTGTTTTATGTTGGTTACAGGATGTACCTACTAGGTGGACAACATTTGTAGGTAATCGAGTATCAGAGATACAGGAGCTTACTCCTTATGTTGAATGGCAACATGTGTCTTCTGGGGAAAATTCCGCTGATCAAATTTCTCGTGGTTTGAACCCAATCTCCTTAATATCTTGTGAACAATGGTGGTATGGACCAACATTTTTAAATGACTATTACTTGGAGCATAGGAATTTCTTTCCGATAAAAATCGAATCACTTCCCGAACAAAGGTTGGTAACTCTCGTCTCTTCGAACGAATTTTCAGAAGCGATGGAAATATTTTTCAATTATTCGAATTTTCGTCGACTTCAACGCACAATAGCATATTGTTTTCGATTCGCAAATAATTGTTCAAAGGTTAAACGCAAATTGAATGGTTCTCTTCATGTTGATGAATTGCTAAGTTCTTTGAAGGTTATTGTTAGGTGTATTCAAGGTCATCATTTCAGGAAGGAAATCGAAAATATTAAATCGAGAAAATTCATACAATCAGGTACTTCAGCACAATTAAGTCCATTTTTAGATGAGGATGGTATACTTCGTGTAGGAGGAAGGTTATCTCAATCCAATTCATCCTTTTCTCAAAAGCATCCTACGATTCTACCCCCAGAAAACCATGTTGTTAAACTGCTCTATAAACGAAAATATCTAGATTCACATCATGCAGGGGTACGAACGGTTCTTGCCCATTTTAGATTACGATTTTGGCCGATAAATGGATTGCGACTAATTAAAAGAGAAGTTAAAAATTGCGTTACCTGTTTTAGGTTCAAAAAACTTTCACCTCGGAAAATAATGGCTTCATTACCCTGTGATAGACTTTCCATAGTACGTCCTTTTCTCAAAATAGGAGTTGACTTTGGTGGTCCCATTGCAGTTTAGGAATCTCGTCTTCGAAAATCAGTGATCTCCAAAGCATACATTTCGTTGTTTGTTTGTATGGTTACAAAGGCAGTTCATATCGAATTTGCTTCCAGTCTATCAAGAGCAGCGTTTCTTTCAACTCTCAAAAGATTCTTCGCTCGTCGTGAATGTCCGCAAATCATAAACAGCGACAATGGAACTGATTTCCAGGGTGCTATCAACTCACTAAGACAAGTATATGATTTTTTCCGAGGAAAAGAAGGTTTTGTTGAAGATTTTTCATCTACCAGAGAAATAAAATGGAAGCTCATACCCCCCAATAGTCCATACTGGGGAGGATTGTGGAAGGCTGGTATAAAGTCTACAAAATTTCATTTCAAACGGTTTATGGGGAAAAGTATTCTGAATTCTGAAGGAGTCACAACTGTTTTATGTCAAATTGAAGGCATATTGAACTCTAGGCTCCTCTCTCCTATTTCAACAGATCCAGAAGATTACTCGTGTCTCACACCCAGTCATTTTCTGAGAGAGTCGTCAATCTCTTTTCCGGAAACCAATATTTCTGATGTTCCCGATAATAGGTTAAAAGCCTGGGAAAGCTGTCAAAAAATGAGGCAAATTTTTTGGAAACATTGGTCGGTAGGATATTTGAAAAGACTTCAACATAAACCAAAATGGGTCGAAGTGTATCAAAATTTAGATGTTAATGATTTAGTTTTGGTGAAGGAGGATAATATTCCACCTCTTGAATGGCGATTAGCTCGCATTATAGAAGTGATGCCAGGACCTGATAAAAAGGTTCGAGTTGTGAAAATTCGTACAATGAACGGAATTTTTACAAGACCAATTACGAAATTATGTCCACTTCCATATTCTTCTGATAAAAACAATCAAGCCGGTGGGAAGGTTGTTGGAATCAGAAACTAAATATCGCACATTGCGAATTCTTGAAATCATCTTTGTTCTGTGAACTGTTCCGTTGTGCTGTTTCATTTTCCTTTTCTTTATATATCAACAAAAGTAGGGTTGTCAGATTGACATATAATTTACCTGACATCATTTTTCTGTAACAATTTTATTTCATTATATCAATAAAAGATTATTGAACTTGAAAAACCCAATTCAATACAGTCCACTAAATACATAACGATCATATAGCATTCCTCAGTTTCTAGAACTGGAATTCATGAAATGATCAATGAGTAGGAGAGTTAAGCCTGTTCTGGATCTCTCCCCATTACCATGACGTCATTATGTGACATTCAACGACTACAGGTACGAAATGTGTGTGTTTGTTTCACCTTGAGTTTTGACCTTGAGATTTGACATTCAGTTTTGATATTGAGTTTTGACCTTTATATTTGACATTGAGTTTTGATATTGAGTTTTTACTTTAAGATACGACCTTGAATTTTGATATTTAGTTTTGACCTTGAGTTGAGATGGTTTTCAAATCATGAAAATGTTTCGTTCGACAAAGAGTGTCGCTATGTTTGACCTTGACTGGAGTTGGGTGGGCATACACATTCTGTGAGTCATGACCTTCATGAATACTTGTACTCCCCCCACAATCCATATAGATTGCGCATCGCATTGGTCTTGATGTGTGGTATGATAGGGGCTGACATGGATTCAAAGCTCACTGAAGACATTCAAAGAGTTATGCAGAGCAAATAATCAACAAATAGAATAACTGATGCATACTATTGGGTTTCATTTCAAATTCACATCATGTCCACGATCGCGGATTGAGATTCCCTCCCATTCTTGGTTTGATCCACAGATTGATACAATTCGCGATGAAGTGCGAATCGAAATTCAACCCGCAAATTGAATCAGTTCGTGGATTGAATCACAAAGTGAGTTGATTTGCGGCCTTTGGCCGCGAATCGGAAGCATATAATTTGGTTTTTTTTTTCGACTATGGCACGAATGGCTTTGCGGGCACATATTTGAACTCATGTGAACACATGCATTCCTTCTGTGTGCGAGTGTAATATTGTGAGAGTTGACTTGACAATATGTGATCATCACATCACGATCACATGTATATAGTGGTACAGGTGGTGAGTCGTCACCATTGTTCAATTCAACTCGTTTCCACGAAGGACCTTCGTGGCAAATATTTTGATGATGCTGACGTAGATTATCATTCCGAGTGGAATCTTTACCACAATCACACGATTACGTTGCACCATTTGTTTTCGATAGCTCACTGGAGGAGACACTGATTCGAAATACTTTTTCCCACAACAATTTAATCAAATATCCCCACCCTCTGACAGGTCCGATGGGATGCGCAATCTGTATGTATTGTGTGGGGATTCTCTTGAACTGAAACGCCCTCATCAATACTCTCAGCTCTGTCACAGGATGAACTCCTCGCTTCGAGTGCAAGGATTTATGAAATTCATGACTCACAGAATATATATGCCTGCTCAACTTCAGTCAAGGTCAAACATAGCGACATTTTTTGTCGAATGAAAGATTTGCATAATCTGAAAACCATCCCAACCCAAGGTCAAAACTCAATGACGAATCTCATTATCGAAACTCAATGTCAAATATGAACGTCAAAACTCAAGGTCAAACACACACATTGTCCACTTGTAGTCATTCAAGGTCACACTGTGCCGTCATATTGGTGGGGGAGACCCAGAACCGGCTCAAATCTCCTACTTCCATCCATTCAGATGGTGGGAAGCTTGAACATCAGAACTTGTATAATACATTAAATGAAATAATTCCACTCAAAGATCCACTTCAGATAGTTCTGCTTAGAAAAAATATCAGTACATTTATCAACATAAGTTGATTAATCGAAACCTCAACTGAAAACAAATAACTCAACTTCTCCAAGAAATTCAGTTAGTTTTGGTCTGCCCTAGCGAAGGAGTTAAACCTTTCTTCGTTAGGAAAAATCAACTAAAGATAGAGTGTGGGTATTTAATGTGGGGATATAGACTGGTAGTACATAGTGATAGTGATAATATCCTGGAAGAGCTGCATTCTTCACATTTAGGAATGGCAAAGATGAAAGATCCAGCTAGGTCCCATATTTGGAGGCCTTCAATTGATAAACACATCGAACAATTGGCTCACAACTGCAATTCTTGCGCATTATTTCAAATGCTTTCCCATTCCATCATTATTAGTTTGGAATTGGCCAAGCAAAGCTTGGAGTAGATTGCAAACTGACTTCTTCGGTCCATGTCTCAATGGATATTTTTTAGTAGTCGAAGATGCATCACCCAAACTTATATAGTGTTTTCGAGTAAATCATATGACTACAAACACTATAATAAATATTTTACGTGAATTATTCTCACGTTTCGGAATACCGATAGAACTATGAACGAATAATGCACCGACGTTCACATCCCATGAGTTTTCAAAATTTTTATCGAATTTTGGTGTTAAACATTCAACTGGCACTGCTTATTATCTTCGAACTAACGGCCAGGCATAGTCAGCAGTTGAAATCATGGAAAAATATATTTTGGAAGAAAATGAAGATCACAGAGGCGATGTTGATTCGATTATTGCATTATGGCAATACGATACATACAACTACTGGAGAAACTTCAGCAAAGCTATCAATAGGAAGACAGCTCCGTACTGAATTTGATTTGTTTTTACCTTCAACCAAAAACGAGGTTTTAAAAATTAAAATGATCTGGAACGTTATAATCAGAAAAGTTACAATGCAAACTTTAATCAAGGGAAAAAGGTGTGGGTTCGAGATTATCAAGATAATGAGCCAAAGTGCTGATTGAGTATCGTAAGCAATGTGCTTGGAAGAAGAACGTATTTGTTCGGGGTAGATGGAGGACTCAAAGGGAAACGCCACACGTATCAAATGAAAAAATGCAAGTCGAACTCTGTAACAAATGTTCAAACTGAAGAATCTATTTCAATGACTCTAAAATTCACCTTAAACGAAAGCAATTATACTGATAATGAACAGAACGCACCCTTCTCCTACAACAGTGTCCAACCCTTAAGTATTAGAGTTTTGACAAGACGCAGCCAATTGAGTCCAACAGAAAGGTTGCAAATGAATTAGGAAGGTTGCTTTTGTTTGAGAGGGAAGGTGTTATATATACATGTATCTAGTCCATATGTAATTTTTGTTAGCTTCACCCTATATGGGTTGTTGGGAATATCATAGTGTGTGACGGTAATGTCAAGAGATTGACATTTTCATGTTTCTACTGAATTGATCTGTGAAATTTTATTGGTAATATAAAATACAAACTATCAAGGAGAGGTTATCTCAAATTGAGTACCCAGAACATAAAAACTATGTAATGGTATTTTTCATTGATGTCGATGTTTCGACGGAAGGTGGGTCATTTTCATCAGGAGGTAGAGGCGTTCACAACTTAGGAGCATGGTGTCTACAATACTTAAACATATATGTGATAATTATTCGGTGGTTTCATGTGGTTAATTGTGTATCTTTGGGATGGAAATTGCACCAGCACTTTCTTCTTTTTTCGTTTTCATTTTTGTATTTATTTTTCATGTGTTCGGCGGATTTTTGTTTTGGATGAGACTTCCATTAGATTTAGATTTTTTGTGTATTGGTTTGATTTTCTGTATCGGACAATGGTTATTATGATATATGTTTGTCAGTATTATGCATATATATATATATATATATATATATATATATATATATATATTGTTATGATATGTTATGTCAGTTGTAAATTTTAAAAGACTAAAAACCCACAAAAAGAATAATTACTAGATGGTTAATGATTTCAAGAGTTTGTTTGTGAATAACTTTTGGAATTCTATGTATATTGTGAGCCTAGGTAGAATATGGATAGAAAAAAATGTCAAAATACTATAAAACAAACAATTTCATACACTGTCAAAATTATTATAACCCATAATTGCTCAAAAGACAACAAAAAGTCTAAATTTACAAAATTTTCATGAATAAAAAGGAATCAACACATTTATAAATTTGAAACATACAGTATATGAAATTGTAGCTAACTAAAAGTAGCCAATGATAGAACAGCAAACGTCTTTATGAAAATAGCCAATCAGGGAATAGATGGTCAGGTGTAAAATTGGAAATTGTGGGAGCTTAGCAATGAGATGGTATCAGAAGCAATTATTTTTGAAATTTGTAAATAATGATAAGAGTGGAAAAATAATTGTTTATATACATTATGCAATATAAATATAAACAGTGAAAAGTAACAATTTAGTGCACCAATTCAAAAATTCAAATGAAAAAACAAGGAGAAAAAGAGGTATCTAGGCGATATAAAAACAAAGCTTCGGGGGAGATCGAAAATAAATTTCCAAATGGATGCCACGCAAAAATTTTACTGAAAGAAAATTGGAATAATCCCATCATTTGGTAAACAAAACCAATATTACCTTAATGATAACATATCCACGGATCCAAATACTGATTTCCGCATCTATATAGTTCCTGATTCATGATATTGCAGTCCTGACAGCGATTGGAGAGAGGAGACATTCTGTTTCATGGTATAATCAGAACACCAACAGTTCCAACCAGGTATAAAACTTCAATAGTGCTCTTCCGGTCCTGAACTATTTCAACTATAACGAATTTCACATTCGAAGAACTTTATGTCACTCTATTTTGAACAATAACAGAAATCTTCACTCTCACGGAAAAAGTGAGGTTCTGTTTATCTATCCACGATCTGATTTATTATTATCCGTGAATATTTGTTTGATTTACCCAAGTATAAGTTATTTCTCGTAGGCCAGGTATTATTGAGTCTTCCTGAATAAAAGAGATAATTGCTTTATGATATTTTGTTGTTTGTTTTCTCACAATGATCAATAACATACCAAAGACCATTCAATAAACTGAAGTTAGCCAGCAGTGGCAAGTGGCTCTATTGCTTTGAACCGGCCACCTTGAGATAAGGGCGTACCAACTGTAGTTTAGCCGTGGTGAGGAAAATAATAATTGTTGGTAGCGTGACGAGAGAACAGTGACGTTCGCTGGCAATTATTATTACAGCATACAATACAGGGGCAGAAATATCTATTTATATCATATCAATTTGGCTCACAAAGAATAACCAAAAATAATTAGCAATTTCAATATACAAAAACAATATATATATGATATTTCCAATTCATCAAAACATAACAAGTGTTGCCCAACGCGGTGCAAAAATATATTAATTATAATAATAATAAAAAAATATATATTTCCAAATTTTCAAAACATGGCAATATATATATATATATATATATATATATATATATATATATTTATTGTTATGTTATGAAAAGCCAGTTATATATATTAAAAGGAAAAAACCCACAAAAAAATAATTATAAATAGCTATTAGTTTAAGAAAATTTTTAGTTCTATTTCCTTCATTAAGCCTCTGTATAATATGAATAGATAAAAATGATCAAATACTATAACACAATCAATTCCATACACTGTCATAATGATTACAAACCATAATTGTTCAAAAGACAACAAAAAAGTCTAAACTTACAAAATCATCCTGAATAAAATGTGATCCACAAAATAATAAGCTTGAAACATACAGTATATGGAATTGTATCTAACTAAAAGTAGCCAATGGGAGAACAGCAAACTTCTTGGTGACAATAGCCAATCAGGGAACAGTATGGTCAAATGTAAGATTTGAAATTGTGAGAAAATAAGAACGAGAAAGTGTCAGAGACAATTATCACTGAAATTGTTTATAGTTTATAAGAAAGTCAAAATAGTTCTATTTATTAGTTTTGACAAATAACCCCAAACAGTGAAAATGTGACAATATAGTGCGCGAATTCAAAAATTCAAATAAAAAGGAATGAGGGAAAAATGGTATCCTGGAAACGAAAAACAAAGCCACAAGGAGAGACTGAAAATAATTTAAGAACGAATGCCACGTTTTGTTAGGAGAGAAAAAAAAATCATTAATTTCAACATAATAAGCAGAAAACCAACATTACCTTATTTGTACACCATATACAAGTATTCAAAGCTGATTTCTGAATTTGTATGGTTCCTTTTTTTTGGTATTGGAGTTCCTGAGAGCATTGGAGTGAAAAAGAATCCAAATCCTGGTGTGTATTGAACAGCGACTGTTCCAGCGACAGGTATAAACTTTCCTAGTGCACATTACGAACCGAACAACTTCACTAATAACTCATATTCCATCAGAAGAACTTTATTTCATTTGATTTCGAACTATTAAAGAAATTTTCACTTTCAAGGTGAAAGTGAGGTTGTGTATATTTCACCCATGAACTTTCCTCATGATTATCCATGAAAATTTGTAGATTGACATTAGAATAAGTTATCGATCGTAGGCCAGGTAAATTTAAGTTTTCCCGAATAAAGGAAATAATTGTTTTTGATACTTTGTTGCTTATTTTCCACAATTATCAGCAATCATATTTATAAACACTGAATAGAAAAGGACATCAAGCAGTGGCTAGTGGCTAAATTGCCTGAACCGGCTAGCTGAATCAAGAGGCGTACCAACTGTGCTTGGCTGTGGTAAGGAAAGTGATTACAATTGGCAGCAACGTGACGAGAGAACAGTGACGTTAGCTAGCAATTATTATAACATCATACAAAATATTATACAGGGCGAAAATACTAATCTATATCATAAAAATTTGGCTCACAACGAATAGAGAAAATTATTAACAATTTTCATTATATAAAAACGATATATATATTTGCAAATTATCATTACATCACAATTGGCGCACAAAACGTGGGGCGGAAAAGGCAAAAAAGGCGAGCAAGGGCAAGTAAAGGCAATATATCATTCCTTAATATGTATCTAAACACTGATCGAACATTAGCAATTGGCATTCCAACGTATAGATAGTCGTGAATGAAAAAAAAATGGATTTGAGAGATGGTAAGAAAGTTGGTTTGGAAGAAAGTGCAGAAGGTAGAGAGAGGGGTGATCAGGAACAAGGAGGGAGTAGTAATGTGAGAGAGATAGAAATAAAAAGTGAGAGTACACAAATGAATTTGACAGAGAGTCAGTTTCAGAAAATGATGGAATATATGGGAAGTATAAAAGATGAAATAAAAGTAAACTCAGAAAAAATGGAAAAAATGGATAAAAATTCAGCAAGTATGAAAAATGATATGAATTAAAATATGGCAGGTATGGAAGGTAGATTGAAAAATAATATAAAAGGAATGAAAGAAAATTCAACAAGAATGGAAGAGAAAATGAATGAAAATTCAGCAAGCTTGAAAAATGAAATAAAAGAAGGATGAAACAGGATTTGAAAGGAAATTCAGCAAGAATGGAAGAGAAAATAGAAAGAATGAATGTGGAATGAGAGAAAGTATGGGAAGAATGGAGGAAAGAATGGAAGAAAAAATGGAAAATATGAAGAATGAAAGGAAAGAAAGTTTGTCAAATGAAATAAAAGAGTTGAAAGAAAACACAGCGAGTATGGAAATAAGATTGGGAGTAAATGTGAAAGAAAATATAAAGGATATGAAAAAAAGTATGGGAAGTATAGAAAACAAAATACAAACTAAATCTCAACAAAGTAAAAAGGAATTGTTGGAAGCTCATAAACAATTAGAAACAAAAATAGGACAGCAAAATGAGGAATTTCATGTGACAATAACACAAGAAGTATCCACTATAAATAATCATGTAGAAAGGCAGGATGAGAAAATAAAAGACATGAAATTAGATATGAATGGTAAACAAGGAAGAGTTAAAAATGAAATAAATACTCTTGAGAAAAAAGTAGGAAAACAACATAAAAATACTTATTTAAAAATAATGAATGTAGAGAGTGAAATAACTAGAAATGTAGAAGAAAAGATAAAATTATTAGAATTAAGAAGAACAGACTATAATCTAGAGAGTAGAATCATCAATAATTGTCATGGAATACAAACAAATAATAAGGAATTTGAGGGAGTAGTTATACAAAAAACAGATCATAGGAACAGTTTATCAGAAAAGGATGATAAACAAATACAAAATATGAAAATGAATCCTGATGACGATAATAACAAAATTATGAATAATAAGAACGTGATTAATGAAAATTTTGAAATGGAAAAGGGGAAAATAAGTAATAAAGTAACAAAACTGAAAATATATGGAACATGGCAAAAATGAATTTTGAATTACAGAAAGGTGACAAAAATGATGAAATAATTATAATAAAAATAAATGACATGAACGTGGCTAACAAAAATTTCGAGTTGAAAAAAGGAAACAGAAATAAAGAAATAATAGTAATGCAAATCAATGACATCTACAGGGTGAATAGAACTTTTGAAATGAAAGAAAGTAATACAAAGTTTGAAATAATAATAATAATGTATAGTAAAATGTCTACTATAAAAGTAGAAAAGAATTTGAATAAATTTTACTTTCAAAAACAAGAAAAAGTTGAAATTATGAAAATGAAAATAGTTGAGAATGTTAACATGAAATTTCTATTGAAAATTTGTGAAATAAAATATAGGCTTGCAGTTACAAAACAAGCAAGATTCCATAGAAGGAGAGACAAATAATAAAATTGAAAATTTAGGGAATAATAAATTGTAGGTTAACAAATTTGATAGGCAAGTTAAGGAATAAAAAATGTAAAAAAGTTGAAAAAATAATTTGATAGATAGTTAGGATTTCAGAAACATTTGAATAGAGGAAAATAAAATGAAAACAAACGTAAAAAAAAATACATCAATGAGAGAAAATATTAGAGGAAACAAAACAACGCCTAAATAAAATGATTTGTTGAAAATATAAACAGGATGTTCATAAAATCAGATGTGGAATCATCTGCGACTGAAAGATAAACTCTAGTCACTATCTTCCATCGTCAAGATAACCTCTTGTTGTTTTCTGTTAGACATTCACAAAAAATAGCTTCATTTTAATCGTGGATTTTTCAATTCACTGAAAAATCTTTCTATTAATATTCAATTGAGAATGTTTCCCTTTTCAGCCTAAATAAAAATTTAGAAAGAAATGAAAGATATTGAATAACAATCATAATACTGAAAAACAGAAAAGTTGATAAAATCATTGGTACAGGTTAGTTAGATAAAGTAAAGTGAGAAACAATATTGAAAATGTTTACAAATATAAAACAATATAGATTATGAAGAAGGAAAAATATAGAAATGATTAATAAATAAGGCGAATTTTGAAGAAAAATGAAAAGAAATTAAGATTAAAAATATTTTGTGTATAAAATGAATGTATGTGAGGAATGAAAGTGGAAATAATAATAATAATAATACTAAAGAAGTATATTATAAGAACTATGATGATGATGATGATGATAAATACAATGAAGGTATATAAATAAATAAAATGAAGGTATATTAATGAATTATATATCAATATAATATGTTAATTATGTGTGAATAATGAAAAAGCGAAAGAGTATGTACACAAAATAAAGGTAAATGAAATGAGAGATTCAAATTGATAAAATATCCAATTCAATATGAATATAAAAAAATGAAGGAAGAGATAGAAAAAATAATAAAACAGCATAATTGAAAGGGTACCAGTAATTGTGAAATTGATAATTGAAAATAATATCAGTATAAAATATAAAATGAAAGTAAGATAATAATAATATATAAAATGTCATATATGATAATATCCTGAAAAGTTTTCTCTCTTGATCTGAAAAGATGTATGAAGTCAAGTTTTTCTGGAATGAAAGAACGTAGTACTAGTAGTTGTAAATAATAGTTATCGTTGTAGAATTTGTTTTTTCTTGAACTGGTGGGATATCCAGCATAGGTAGTTTTCTGAAAGTAGAAAAATAGTATTAGTTAATGTAGATTCAATAACTGTAAATGGAGAAATTGATATTCAAAATTTTCTAACTAGTAGAAAATTATTGAATATGAATTTATAAATGTTGTTATGTTATGAGAAGCCAGTTATATATATATCAAAAGGAAAAAACCCAAAAAGAATAATTACTAAATAGCTATTAGTTTCAAGAGATTGTTTTTACATAATTTTTGAAGTTCTATTTCCTTTATTAGGCCTCTGTATGATATGAATAGATAAAAATGTCCAAATACTATAACACAATCAATTCCATACACTGTCATAATGATTACAAACCATAATTGTTCAAAAGACAACAAAAAAGTCTAAACTTACAAAATCATCCTGAATAAAATGTGATCCACAAAATAATAAGCTTGAAACATACAGTATATGAAATTGTATCTAACTAAGAGTAGCCAATGGGAGAACAGCAAACTTCATAGTGACAATAGCCAATCAGGGAACAGTATGGTCAAATGTAAGATTTTAAATTGTGAGAAAATATGAACGAGAAAGTGTCAAGAGACAATTATCACTGAAATTGTATATAGTTTATAAGAAAGTAAAAATAGTTCTATTTATAAGTTTTGACAAATAACCCCAAACAGTAAAAATGTGACAATATAGTGCGCGAATTCAAAAATTCAAATAGAAAGGAATGAGAAAAAAATGGTATCCTGGAAACGAAAAACAAAGCCACAAGGAGAGACTGAAAATAATTTAAAAACGAATGCCACGATTTGTTGGGAGAGGAAGAAAAATTCATTAATTCCAACATAATAAGCAGAAAACCAACATAACCCTATTTGTACACCATATACAAGTGTTCAAAGCTGATTTCTGAATTTGTTTGGTTCCTTCTTTCTGGTATTGGAGTTCCTGAGAGCATTTGAGTGTGGAGTGTTTTGAACAGCGACAGTTCCAGCGACAGTTATAAACTCTCCTAGTGCACACCACGAACTGAACAACTCCACTAATATTCCATCAGAAGAACTTTATTTCATTTAATTTCGAACTGTTAAATAAATTTTCACTTTCAAGGTAAAAGTGAGATTGTGTATATTTTACCCATGAACTTTTCTTATGATTATCCATGAGAATTTGTAGATTGACATTAGAATAAGTTATCGATCGTCGGCCAGGTAAATTAAAGTTTTCCTGAATAAAGGAAATAATTGTTTTTGATACTTTGTTGCTTATTTTCCACATTTATCAGCAATCATATCTATAAACACTTAATGGAAAATGATATCAAGCAGTGGCTAGTGGCTTAATTGCCTGAACCGGCAATCTGAGACAAGAGGCGTACCAACTGTGCTTAGCTGTGGTAAGGAAAGTGATAACAATTGGCAGCAACGTGACGAGAGAACAGTGACGTTAGCTAGCAATTATTATTACATCATTACAAAATATATTATACAGGGCACAAACAATTATCTATCTCATATCATATCAATTTATTACCAAAACAAGGCAAAATTAAATTGATAATTCTTTTTCAATTCATCATTACATTACAAATGGCGCCCAACGCGGTGCAAAAATATATTAATAATAATAATACTAACAAAATTCAATTATAAAATTAATTTCATACAATTTATCATCATATTACTATATATATATATATATGTATATACATAAATATATATATATATATATTTATATATATATATATATATAAATATAGTCATTCACGGGCGATGGTAGGTTAGACGTTTATGGAGAACGGGTCATGGTTTCAGTTTCGTGGGAAATTAGTTCTGCTCTATCGATGTAGACACTCACTCCACTGAATCAATAAGTGTAGTGAGTGTCTCTTGTTAACTTCAATATGGATTTTCACCAAGTATCGTCTGCATCAATTCAAAATAAAAATATAAAAACACATACGTTATTGTGAAAGGTGAGGCAAACAGAAAACTATCAAATTCTTCAAATAATTCAAAATGGAGGTATTTTGTTTCCTTCTACAAATTTGAAGTTTTTCGAGGATCAATGGATTCATTTCTCCTATTCTCATGACAAGCATGGTCAAATAAATCAAAAGGATAGTGTTTGGATCTCTTGTCATTGTTATCTGTACAAAAAAAGAATATTTAGTACTTACTGAGTTCTCCCCTCTTCTGACAGTTGATTTTATTCATCAAGAATATGCAGATAACTGGAGAGTTTCTTGATGAGGAATCAAAATATGTTAAAATAATTTGTATTGAAACAAATATTCCATTGGTACCGCGAAAAATATACCGTGAGAATACCTTCCTATTAATAGAAACTTGAAACCAATAATTCCACTTCAATAAAAATCATATGAAAAAGCTATGATTGTTGGAACTATCAAATTATCCAGACATAAAAAGTCCGTATTCCATTGAAAGAGTTGTTGACTTTTCAGGGAGTGAGCCCTTCGAGCAACTTCAGGATGATGCTGGCTCTTATTCTTAGTGTCTTCATATTCCTGGCCATTTGTGTCTTTGGACAGATCCTCATAGATGTGGTGAGTACCGTCTCAAATGATTATTCCTTGATCCATGAATAGGTACCTCAAACTATTTCGATACAAAACATTAATTTGTTGGCACTTTCTTGCGAATTTTCTTGGATAATATATTTTTCCTGGCGATTTCATTCTGTTGACTTTCGATATAAAATAATCGGATGGACCATGTTATTATGGGCATCACTGCACCCAACCTATTATGGATGGTACTATTCAAATAAAAAAAAATGGAAAACATCCGATATAGCACTGTCGGCCACAGGAACTAAAATGAGCACCTTTTTAGTGAAGTTTAATGATCAAAATCCATTGATTCTATTTTTATGATATCTGCGAATGGATGAATGAGAAAAAAAATTGGTAAAAAATCTATAACAAGATTTTCTGAAAATATTCTGTTATTTTTAATATTTTTTTGTGATGATATTTACTAATTATATATAGTATCATTGTATTGAGTGTATTTGATTTCGAAACATTGAAAATAATATAGGAAACTATTTGAAAAAAAAACAAAATTCAGAAGGACAGTTAGTGGAAGTGTAATGTGTTAATCCTGAAAAAATGAAAACGTTATAACCAATGGTTTACGGGATACGTGATACTTATTCCATCACAACAAAATCTGTAAGTGAACACTTCCTCTATTTTGGTGATCTATGGCGCATCAATCTGTAGCAAAGTCACTATTGCACCAGTTTCATAAGCAGCCAAAATCTCAAAAAATAAATGGAAATACAACTCGGATATTTGGAGTCCTCAGAATGTCATTCATTTTGGGTTAGATTACGTGAATGGGAAGTAATCAAATCCCAATATTTATACTGACACGATGATGCTGCGTCGCGTGTATATAAAACATGCGCTGTGGCTATATGCGCGCGCGAGCCAGGAAATCGAGGAAGCATCTTTGCAACCAGCCGAGCCATGATGTGAATAAACGTCGTCAAGAATATTAAGTCCTTCAATAGCAGCCCGAGAAATCAGATCGTTCGATAGACAGCGCCCGTGGCCATTGACGTCATCCGGCCTACGTCACAGAGGGAAAAGTTCACAAGATTGGTGAATATAAGATTCGAAATATAATTTGTATAATATTTTGGCGAATGCCGTGGATCGGCCCGCGCATGAACGACACCTGATCAGTGGAGAGGGAAACTGTTAATATCGCGATACCAGAGTTAGTAGTGTCACAGTTTATAGCTAAAGAAGCAGTTAGCTCACTTGTCCCAAATGCATGTTCCAAGGTAACATTCACTCCAGGGAAAGAATTCAGGATGCGCAAAAGACTGTACGCGATTATCGCTCTCCAAAGTATACGAAAAATGTCAGTATTAGTAACACAGTAACACGCGGAATACGCGAGGGATGAAAATCAGAGTTGCGCAGTGTACAAACGGGAACATAAAGATCAAAGTGCCGACGCCAAGTGAGCTTACTGTTTCTTTAGCTATATACTGTGGTAGTGTTCCGAAAACCAAAGCAAGCATCACGCGTGAAAGTGCCCAAGTATGCTTTGCTTTCCACTATGTAACATTTGGGACTGATGTCTGCCGTCCCGACTGTTGAGTTGATTTCTATAAAATAAAACCAACTGTGTTAACTACTTTGGATCGATTGTTTCAATAACCATTTTTTGAGTTCGTGTGGAACCATCTAGTATACAGTTGACACCTAGGTATCCAGCCCAGTCAGGGCAATCAAAGACCGCCTTGATGGCCCCGTAGCATAAGTCAATACTATAATGACCCCTGGAGTATTTTATTTTTTTCACTGTGACTGCCCGGAGTAGTGTCCTTCCCACTTTGACGGAAGATGGCGCCCAAGACAAATCCGAAATAGTGACAGGCACCGAAGTTCGTTTGCAGGATGGAAAATACCCTCACAAATCCGAGTGGGGAAAATTCTTCCACCGGACATCGACAACGATCTATCAGTAGCCAGCAAATTAGGAAAAAGGATACTTCTTGAATGAACACTATTTATACGCATACCTCGCATTAATTATATGTCCGACAAAAAACTCGATGAAATTCGGTATTAACTAGAAATGTTGAACAAGAAAATTGATTACCAAAGAAAAACGCTAGATGACATGAATAACCAGCTCAAAAGGGGCGAAAAATATCATACATCAATTAGAAAAAAATAACACTTATCTCAAAATAGAACTGAAGAACTCGAATACAAACAAAGGCAAAATGAATAACATTATTTATCTTTGGACTACCAGGGGAAAATAAAACTGAAATAATTAAAAGCATTGCAGCTGCTCTGGGAGTTGAAATCACTGACACAGATCTAAACAATTCATGTGAATTGGGGGAATAATCTGAACAGAAACCACTGAAAATAGAGTTTGTCTCTTTTCTCAAAAACAAGAACTCCTGGAAAACGCGTATAAATTGAAAGAGAAAAAAACTCCCAAAACATATATATTTATATATATATATATATATATATATATATATATATATATATATATATATATATATATATATATATATATATATATATATATATATATATATATAATATATATATATATATATATATATATATATATTAAAATATATATATATATGAAGATCTCAGTGTTGACCCAAAAATTCATAAGACCTTAAGACCACACCTCAACGAAACGAAAAGTGCTGGGGAAAGAGCTTATATCAAAAAAAACATTTAATAGTGGATGGGGTAGTCTAATCGTACAAACACTTGCTGCTGAAACAACATTTGATCTTCTTCTCGACCAGAGACCGAGACACAGAAACAAATCTAAATACAAAAGGAAATCGGGGAGAAAATCGATTTAGGAAACAGCAGTTCGGAGGGGAAGAAACAACAGTCAAAAGAACACAACCTGCAAAACCTTACTATACCAGGAAACACTTGAGAAAACTTTCATTTCTGGAATACCAAAGATACGTATATATTTGATATTTCCCTACATCAGCATAATAACTTTATTTCCATATAATTCACTTCAAATATTTACTTCATTTTTATATAAGTTCAATGTTACTTTCAATATTGTCTTTTTTCAAACCAGTTCCATTCCATTTCAAAATTTAACATCAAATTATCCGAGGCGTCAATAAAAACATGGATGAACTGGACACTATTCTCGGTGATCTGCAGGGAGAAATCGAATGCATAATACTAACTGATACATTCATGATGAACGAATCGAATCTATTCTCCTTGGATGGTAATAACACTATTTACAGTGAAGGTAATATTAACAAGAACGACGGTATTATAATATCTATCGAAGATGACTTGAAATACGAATCTAGTAAAATAACAATAGGTAGACACAATATGGAAATTTATATCTCTTGTGAAACATGCTCCATCCGTGAGCAGAACATATCTAAAAAAGTCGTTTGCTCCTTCCTACATCCTCAAAAACCATGGTGTTAACTGAATTCGAAGGACCCCGTTTCCTTCAATCGTCGATGCACAGCTATGAAAGTATTGGAATGTGGATAATGTCTGTTTGGATATCTATATTGATATAATTCAGCTGCGGCTCTGGTATTTCCCCTTATTTCACCATAAACGGAATGCATATCTGTATATTCTGCTGATGAATACTCCATTTTGAAATAATGTTCACTGACTCAAATGATGACAGACGACTTGACAATAATAAAAACTGTTTTGAGTTACTGTCAAATATGTCGTATGTAATTATCGATATGACAGTGTGTTTCTACCGGGGACTATGAGAGAAGGCTACGTTTCTTTTTAGTTCCAAATTTTGTGTATGTTTCATGCGTTGATCAGTGGTGTACTGAACAGCCTACCACAAACTAGCATGAAAGGCGCGACTTTGCAACTAGTTACAACAAATCGAAAGAAATCCTTTAAATGGATATTAATACACGATGATTGTCTTTCCTAATCAAAAGCATGTTGATTGGAGAATATTTTCCTAGATAATTCAAATCAGAGATGGCTTTGATAGTGATACTCCAACATAAACTTCAAAACTTATCTTCAGTTTTTCGCAAAAATTATTTCAGACTTTTAGTGGAGTATCATGAATTCAAGGTTGGGTTTGCTTGTCAGTTGATCTGTCAAAACAACCATATGCCAAAAAATATGGTAACTTATCAGTGAATCCACGACATCGAGAATATGGCGAATGACAAAATGGATTTATTGGACTTATTCTAACTCACCCGTACTATGTTTCCAATTCCTCCAACATTAAAAAATGTTCAGGAGGTTGACACATATTTCGATATGTTGTAAGAAATAAGCATTATGCGATTATTGCACATAGGAAATTATTTCTCTACTAAGGACATATCTTCAGTTCTTCCCAATTATCTCAGAAGCCTCCACTTTCAGGCACATGGAATGTCATGACTTTCAGGTTGAGTATCAATGAGCCGAACTGATGTCAAAGGCTCATTTGTCCATTCACTTGTCCCAAGAAAATATGGAGAAACATATGACCACATACCATCATAACTACGCCACTGGTTTACGAAAATAAAAATTATAACTTCAAATTGGCACGTTGATGAACCTTGATAAGTGTAGCAAGTTTCGAATGTTTTCCTTCAGGAATTGTGGAGAAAACAAATTTAATCTTAATTTTTTTCGTATTTTCGACACCCTATATCACAGAGGGGATGCATTATAGAACATACGTTGATAGAAACTTCTCAACTTGAAAAGGTGTGAGGAATCTGTTGTCGGAGTTTGTCGGTCTTATTCTGACTCACCCTGTATCATATGTATATACAAGTATATTTGATTGTATTTTTTCTGTTTCAGTCCAATCAGTTCCACGATTTTCTTTGCCACAGTCCATGGATCTACTGGAATGAAAGAAACAGAAGAAGTCTACTGATTATTTTATCGAACACTGCAAAACCTTTGAAAATATCTTGTTTTGGACTTACGGATCTCAACTACTGCTTCCTTTTACAAGTTTGTATTCATGATCTGGTACAATTCACCTCATTATTATAATTTTTCCAGGTTGCAAGGATGATCTATAGTCTATTGGCAGTGGTTCTGAAAATACAATAACTGACCAACCCTGAAATTCGGAATGAGATATCATGCACAGTGTTGACATTTGTAGTAGCAAACTGGCTTTATTGAATACCTATTGTCCAAGCTATTAGAGATGGATTATTAGGGAAAAAATAGATGTCTAGTCTAGAAATTTGCAAAAAAGTCATTGTCATTGTCATCCAAAATCAATAGTGGATGAAAAAGTAATAGAATCTGTACAAGTGTTTCACTTCATACCAAGAGTTCGAGCAAGAAACAAAAAACTTCACCGATTGTATATCTTAAGCGTATGTTCGTGAAACGTCAGATATATTCTTTGAGTTGTTTCATTTCTTGTCAATTATCTCAGTGAGTCAATATACACAGCACATTCACAACTACACCACTTAAAGCATTATCTAGTTATCCTCCCACATCCATCAAGATATTCCATGAACTTCGCAGATTCAACATAGACTTTGTACTTTTACCAATATATAATTTTTAATTGAATAATTTCAGAGATGAAGTTTTTTTCCAATATTTTCCAAAATGTGATGTAACATAAAGTGAAGTCGTTTGATTTTGAACGGATAATCATTGCAGATACACCATCGGTGCCAAGCCATAGAAAAGAACGATAACTGCAATCTTCTTTGAATTGATGTAGGTTGTTTGTTCCGTTCATCTTTCTACATTTCTCTCCTTGCCTCCTAATGCATCTCCCAAAAATAGTGATTGCGTGTTAGGAATAAGTGGAGGAAATTGAACGGTTACTTATTCAATTTTCGAATATAGTCGACAAAAATCAATAGGTATAATTGGAGCAACTCTCCATAATGGTGACATGATATACATAATCACTTACTGAACTTCTCAATGATACGAATTCAGAAATCGATAACTATATGTCGATTCCTAAATTTGATTCGAAAAAGAAAAAGGCCCAGAATTCGATGATAATCCATTGGATCTGCCATGCTTTTTGGAAACATTCAATATGATTCTCAACATATATTGGTATGCAGACAATGCAAATTGTGTTCTAAATTCCATGGTAATTCGTGGAATAGAACATGCCTCACAATCCAAACTTTTAACCTTCGATCCACATTTCCCCAATACATTCTCTTCCAGCTCATCTCCATGCAATCACGTGAACCACCAAGTACTCAATCAAGACCTGTCCAACAACAATTTTTTTAAACTAATTGTACGATTCTGGTAACTCCAGATGTTATATATACAAATGTGTGGGAGCCCAACACACAAAACTCACGAAAACATCCAAAACCAACCCTCCAGAGTTGAATTTCACTTAGATCAAGCACATACCTTCGCCAAACAAGTGCAATGGGACCAAACCAAAATTCATTTCCGAAGAGCTCTATATATAGATCCACCCAGATACTATGACAAAACATCATATCCCACTATGAAGCCTATTATCAGAATGAAATTCTCCTCTCAATCAGTGTTTTGTCTATCCTACTGAACAAGAATATTCAGGAAATATTCATTTTGATGAATCTCGAATCGAAGATTTCGTCAATCAATACATCAATACTATATGTCCCAAAATTATCCAAACTCTCCTGACCACCATAATTTTCAGAAGATCCGCTTCCAAAAAGAGATACCATAGAAATTGATTCAATCTTCGATCGGAGACCTCCCATATAGGAAATTACGAATCCTTTCCTCAGAATATCGATTGACACCAGAGCAACCAGAGGCTTTTCGAGCCCTGATATAGCTAAAAATTATTTTCCAAATCTCATAAGCAAGGAACCGTTCAGGTTCACTTCGATATTTCAAACTACCACCAATTATTTTTCCACGGAAATCTTTGCCTCACAGGAATTCAACATTGATAGGAAGTAACATTTTTATTTCCTAGTTTCACCATTTTTTTGATACACTTATCATATATAGAACTTTGAAACAGTTGAATTTTCAATCAGATTCGCAGAAATCAATTTCGTAAACACCCAATACTTTTTTTGTCGCTTTATGGAAGCTAACAAAAATTACTTTCCACACTAGTATCGCACTATTCACGATACAATCATTAAGGATTTCAGTAATCGTTCCTAATGGTGACATCAATATTATCAAAATGTAAATTTTTTATTGCCAAATTTGTCAATGAATCTGTATTCATCTATTATATTTTATCACCCAGTCCTTCAGATATCACGTAATTAGAACCATGTAGTACGCCACTGATGCTGCTACCTGCCATAATGTTTATAGAATCGAAGCGCCCGACCCTCTCTTCGCTCGACCCTCTCTTCGCTCTCATTTACTGTCGGTCCGCGTCCAGCTAGACTTCTCATTGCCTTTCCAGTGCTACTTGCGTGAGGTACGTGCCACATACACTCCGCTACGTAAGTTGAAATAATAACCTAAAATACCTCTCAGGTTTAATTTTAGCAATGGGAAAGAAAAAGACACGAAGCTCGTACTCACCATCGGAAAGCGATGACAGATTTTCTAAAAGAGAATAAATCAAATGTCTTGACCGATTGGAGCGTAAGGACAAGTCGAAACATCGATAACGTTCTCGCTCACGATCGACAGTGGACGAGAAACGGCATCTTAGATCACGTTCGTTTTCTCGATGGGCACAAAAACTCAAAGACCGCCTACGTGGAGAGTCGGCTCCATTTTAAGTTGTTCCGATATATTGCCGAATAATCCTCAGCAGACAAAACATAATTCGGAACAGACCTCGGCGAGACAATTGAAAACTTGGAATTGCTAGAAAATACTGGAAAAAAACTATTACCCCAGCCTCCCCAAAGAATGTATGAGAACCTTTCAGCCTCGACAAGAGAGAGCAGAGGAAAAATACGAGCTGTAGCTGGCAACTTGGGGACAGGAAACCGATACAGCACGATTCGTGTCGCGAGGGACTCGAAGTCTTTCAAGGGCCGATCTCCGGAACCCGATGAACACCGTCACCCCACGAGGTACTCATAATTCATGTTGTAAAATCATGCAAGGAGTAGACTCAAATATTCATCAAAAAGGAGAGGAATTACCACAAACCCGTTATTTTGTCATGGGTTGTAGGTTTCAGAATACCGCTTTCACGAAAACCAAGGCAGTACCAAGCCCCAGCCGATCCTAAATATAATTCATCAGCTTTCCTGCAAGTCAACATGAATTGCTTTCTATAGGAGCTATAGTTGAATACAAACCCATGCCGGATCAGTTTATTTCGAGAACATTTCTGACCGATAAGAAAAACGGGAAAAAGCGGTTCATTCTTACCCCCAAAAACTTGAACTCTTTTGTAAGGAAAATGCAATTCAAAATGGAAGATCATCGAACAGTCTCGAGAATCATACGAAAAGACTTCCAATGTACTATTGATCTCAAAGATGCATATTTCCCAATTCCGGTAGTAGAGAGCCACCGTGAATACCTGAGATTCCAATTCGATGAAAAATCATACGTATTTACGGATATCTCATTCGGTGTACCAGTAGCGCCGTTTATATTCTCGAAATTACTGAAACCAGTGGTTCTACGATCACAGGGCGTATCCGTGATAAACTATTTGGGGGATTTTTATATCAGGCCAATCATATGCGGAATGTCACAAAAATACTCTACTACGGTCAGTGTTTTGAAATCGCTAAGGTTTTCGATGAATCTAGAGAAAAGCTCATTGACTCCCGAAAAAACTATGCGATTCTTAGTTTTTCCATTTCATAGCAAGGAGCTCACAGAGAGCTTCCGTTGGAGAAAAAACAAAATGACAGGAAAATCACTCCAACATTTTTAGGTACGAAGCACTGTCAAATCAGGAAGTTTGCCGCTTTCCTCGGCACATTGTCCAGCCCTCAAGTACGGCTGGATGTAAACTAAACTGTTGGAAAGGAAAAAGCTTCGCGTTTTATCTTTGAACAATTTCGACTACGAAGCAAATATGTCTCTTTTTGAAGCGATCTTACCTGAGTTTCAGTGGTGTGCCTCAAATATTTTTTCCACCGTTTTCTCTAATTCTCAGAGTCTTACGAAAAATTACAAGCGATGAGGCCAAGGGAATTATTATAGTACCCAGGGGGCTTTCAGAGCCTTGGTTTCCTCTTTTCGAGAAACTAAAAAAGGGGGAACCAATTTTCTTTCAACCCAAAAATAATCTACTTCTATCATCTTTCAAGAGTGCACACCCCCTAGCTTCGAAAGTTCCTCTGGTAGTCGCCAAGTTATCAAACAAACTTTCAGATTGAAGGGAGTACCAGAATGGGCACTGAACATTACCCTGAAATCCATAACCATGTCAACAATTAAACAATTCAATTCCACTTATAAGCTGTAGTGGTAGTTTTGCCAAGAGAAAGAAAGGGCCCCTTCCGAAGGAGGAGTTGAACAGGTAATTGAATTGCTGGAATCAGTTATGCAATCCCAGCGCCTCAACTATGAAACCTCCAATTCTCACCGATCGGCGTTATCCCTCATTCTATCCGACAATATCGGAACCAATCCACTAATAAAACGATATCTCAAGGCACTTCCTAATTCAGGACTCCAATCCTAGATATCATCACACATGGATACACGGCCCGTTCTCGAATATCTTGAGAAAATGTTCCCAATGGAAAACTCATCTCTGAAAAATATATCCATAAAGTTGATAGCACTGTTGATGTTGATAACAGTACAACGTATACAAACTAACTCCTTGATTGATTTGGATAATATAGTTGAGTCAGAATCAAGTTTCCAAATTTTTGTATCAGATCGGATGAAGACTACAGGCGTAAACAAATATCAGCTTTACCTACTCGTACCGTATTCCAAAGAAAATCCGGCACTTTGCGTGGGAAGGCTCTTGAAGCATTATATCAAAAAAAAATCCGAACAACTGTAATTCATTACATTCAAACCACACCATCGCCTTGCAACAAAACAATCTCTTAGCAGATTGGTGAGGATGGCCCTGGCAGCTGCTGGCGTTAACATATCTGAATTCAGACCACAATCGACTAGACACGCCGCAACTTCAAGGGCACATCGCAGCGGCGTATCAATGGACGTCATATGCAAAACGGTCGGATGGACCCATTCTGAATACAGCAGATTTCGCACAGGCAAAATTGAAACTTTGAGACGACCCGTTTCATCGCCCGATCCCCCTTTTGCTTTACACGTTCGAATATATTCACAAGTAGAATGCTGTAAATATCTACATGGATTTGACTAAGTGATATCTGAAGGACTGGATGTTCAAATAAAATCAACCGATCGAATGTACCTACCTTAGGTGACGTTCGTTCCTGATTCTATGAACCCTCCGGTTCAACGATATAATCACACCATTCACAAAAAAAAAAAATTGGTATCGACTTGTGAATAAAAAATGATTTTAAGGAATGAGAAGTCTAGGTGGTCGCGGGCCGACAGTAAATGGGAGCGGAGAGGAGGTCAAGCGCTTCGATTCTATGAACATTATGGCAGGTAGCAGCACCAGTGGCGTACTACATGATTCTAATTGAGGGATATCTTCAGAGGGTTCATAAAATTACGATCGGAAGTCACTCAAGGTGAGTTCCTTGATCGGTAAATTTCACTGAATGCGAAATCTATCACGCATCCATTGATAGTACTATTTTCGAAAATATCCCCAGATGAAATATCTCGCAATTGATCTCCACCCTTCACATGAATAATGAGCAGAAATACCACATAGAACAACTATACCAATCCCGTTCAGATAATTTCCACAGAGAAAACGCCCCCTTGACTTTCACCAACAAGACGAAGTCAAAATTACTGATGGAATCCTGGTATACTTGTTGTCATATCGTTACCCATGTGCATGAGCCCAAAGTAGAGAAACACATAAATTATATGCTCCAGCAGATTATCATCCATCCTAGTGATTCTCATTGATCCTCACCAGTTTGGGTGGTCCCAAAAGAAGCTAAGGCTTTCGGTAAGAAGTTACGAGGTGGCGTATATTCGTGAACTATAGGAAGATCAACAAAGATCAACAAGGAAACGATCCATACCCAACATATCTGTTATTATGGATGACTTTCCAAAACAATCAACATTCAATCAGGTTGGTTCATTTCACCAAATCAAAATGCACCCAGATGATGTGAAGTAAACGGCCTTCAATGTAGAGAATGGTCACTTTAATATCTGCGTAGGATCCTCGGACTGAAAAATGAAGATATATTTTGTATATATGCATGATATAATCTTTTTTCCCACATCATTGCGAGAAAACATGTGCATTTTGGGAATGTGTTCCAGAGATTAGGCGGAAGCAACCAAACTCTCGTCCAATGCCGACTCGAACTCTGAAACCAAAAAGGGAGAATGGATATGAACCAGGCGCCCTATCGAGAGTCCAACTTTACCCGAACGAAAAAGACGAGAGCCCAATTTCAAGATATATGCAGAAATACAATGGAAGCCCCATCTTCGATAACAAAAGACGATCTAAAGTTGAGAACGCAACAAAATAAAGCATCCACTAGTCAACATCCAGACAATGATTCAAATATTGAACAAATTGACCCCGACACATTCAGAGAAAATGAACCCATTTGCACCAGGAATGAGAATCAATGCCTGGCCATAGTTATCACAGAAAAACCTATCAATAAATTCATAATGGTAATCAAAGTTGATCAGAACCCCCGAATGGAAATCAAAAAAATAATCGGCAATCCAGTTTGTTGAACCCGTTGGATTATGTATGTTACTGATCGATCTTCACAAAATGAAATCACGGAAATTTCAAAAGAATGATGAATCCCCAAACGCACATGTTTTTTTTCCGAAACGATGGCGAAGGCAGACCCCATAAAAAAATGCTATGCTCATTTCCCAAACCTTCAAGAACTCTGCTCTCCAACTTTTCAAATACCAAATACTTGTCTCTACATATTACACAACATAATGTCAATACTGATCACAGACATGTATATAAGACTATACGAAAACAAAAAACCAACCAAACTACGCGATGACGTGAGAGAAACAATAATCGATCGAAATGTCAACAATTCAAATACGAATGTCACCATCCTCTTATTGAACTCCAATTGACACCCAATCCTAACGAGCTCTTTGGAACAGCTAATATCAACACTTTGAAATTCCGGAACAGAATTTCCCTAACAATTGTTGACAAGCTCACATCATTTCCGGTCTGCTCCTCATGTGTATCATTCTCTTTCGCTATTTATTTCTACTTTCAAAATTCCCGAAACTATTATCAGAAAGCTGATCGATATTCACCCAAAACATTTCGACATCATTTACACACAAGTATTGTATTAATTGGCACTATAATCTTTCAAATGGTCCAAACTCCCATGAAAGTATAGAGAGGTTTCACTCTACTATAATAGAACACATGAGAACATTGAGTTTATCAAAATTGAATCTGAACTGTTGGAAAGGAAAACACTCTCAATTGAATATTGAATAGAAATATTTTTCTGTGAATTATAAAAATCCTCGATGAAAAATTAAGTTAGTTTTTGTGAATGTATAACAGAAATCAACTACTTATCTGATAGGTATTCCGAAAGGACCCTAACTCAAAAAAAAAACTAAAATTGAAAATGTGCATGCATTCTTATTCAGATAGTTATTTGATTTTCTATTCCAGTCATGATTGAGAAATCATATAGATGAATGAGGCAAAGGAGAATGTTTTCCGAAAGAGACTACTCACCAGAAATCATTTGTAACAATGATTCACTAGGTCTCCAATACATTTTTGTCGACGAAAATCCATTTCACACTTCCACGATCATCAGGAAGGACGGAAGAGATGGCAAACACATCTTCTAGAAGCAATCTCACCTTGCAAAGATGGAAAAAAGTTATAAACATTTCTTATGGAGATACACTTCGAAATTAGGGTTTTTCTGACATTAAAACCTGTCATTGGGTATTATAGATTGATTTGTTCGAAAGTATGAGCAGGATGTTCATGTTTTCAAAAAAATTCATCCGAACCCTCTGAAAAATTGATACATGCCGTAATAGGCTACAATTATTCCCTTCATCTCAGCGACCAAGCATAAACCAGTAGATATGGTTCTAGGTCATTTCGAATTGAAAAAACGAACTAAAATCGAAACAAAATTCAATTTTATTGTAACCAAATGAACCAAATTGAAGAATAGATCCAAGACTTATCCATTCACAAAAGAATATCATAACGTTAGTTGGATATTATTACAAAACAAAAATTACAACGAATCTCCAACCTTGAATCCTGGCACGATCGGCTAAATGAAACTACCTGATTGATAAGCGATAGGGAATCCTCCCGACCCGAAGATATTCTGAGAATTTCTGATTTGACCATTACATCTACGCAAAATTCTCACCACAAAAAAACATTCAAACTTTCCAAAACAGTGAGAGACCAAACTTTTCTTCAAGTCAAGTTTGACTCGTCTGGAAGAGGAGGTAATGCACGAATAAAAAACGCATATACCTTCCCATATCATATCCCACTCAGTCCCCTAGTAAATAAGATGGAACCGATAACCAATTGATATTATTTCTTCGAAGCAACAGTCAATGAGTTGGGTATTATTTGGGAATAATCTCTTGAGAAGGCTATTGAAGGCTATTGTATACCGAAACACGTGTCGTGGTTTTTCAAACCCAGCTTAGTGAGAATCATTTAGTGAATTGAGTGTCTTCTTTTTACTTCGAAATAGATTTTTCCCAACTATCGACCGCATCAATTAAAAACATTGATTCACTGTACGGATTGAAATTTTCTACCTAATTAAGCTTCGAAACAAATTCGAAACAAAAATTATTTGAATAATGAATCTTCCTCTATTGACCGTATTCAGTGTCACTCATAGCAATTGTGATTCCGTAAAACAACCATGATTGAAACTATAATTGAATTATCTTTTCAACAGTGTGCAACTCGACCTCTATGCCTTCCAAAATCTTCAAGTTGTTATGCCCACAGCGCCCTCTGTCGAGTAATTGTAACGTTACTTCTCTCAAAAAGTAGGTTATACCATCCAGCATATTTGTTGTCCCATTGTTTCATATGAAACCGTTCAAAAGTTATCGAGATAAGGGTACTATTCAGATCCGCACTCAAGTTCGACATTTCAAATGCCCATTGTGAAAAACAAATCAACGGAATGATGGTTGGAAAGAAAATTGAACTATTGTTTCAACGATGTACCACATGAACCCCCATGCTATTTAAAATTTCTATCATTTCAAAAAGTAGTATCGGTAATATCAGACATCCATTGTTCTACGTCGAACCGTTCAAAAGTTATGAGGAAGAGGGGGGCACAAAAAGCCGCAAAGTTACATATCAACAACATGAAAAAAGAAATAGATGTTTGGAAAGATATTTGAATTATCTTCTCAACGATGTGCCACATGACCCCACATGCTATCTAAAATTTTGAAGTTGATGTGCTCTCCCCCTGCGCCATTTATTGGGCAATCACAATGTCTTTTATTTCAAAAAGTTGTATCAGTGATATCATGCAATACATTTTTTATTCATTGTTCTACGTCGAACCGTTCGGAAGTAAACAGAGGGGGTGTGACTATTGAAAGCCGCATTGAATAATTCAGTGAGTAGTTTCGATACTGGAGAGTCAAAATGTGTTGTCCAATTCAGACAACAATCTATGTGTGGACACATACATCTGAGACAGGTTATAAAAGACAGTTGATATACGTTCTTATCATTAGTACTTTTTTGTTAATTATCACATGTTTTCTGATGGGCTCTGAATCTCATACACAATGCATTCGTATTGTTTGGATGGAGGTTGTGGAGAAAACCGTAAATAGATTCCGCTGATAGCTTTATTAGCTTTATATTCAAGAATAGTGTCAGATCTATCAGTTATAATCACGACATATCGTAAGCTGCTCATCATCACTGGACTCATCAAAGTCGTCAATATGGATTGAAAAGGGTATTGAACCCAGAAAAAATGCTGTATTCAATATAATACTCAACTTGGATCCATGTTTCAGTTAAACAAAAATTGTGAGTTCGGTTATTTCGAAACATCAGCAATGTAGGCCAATCATTTGAGATTTTTTGGTGACAGAAAAAGTACCATGAAACCGATTGTGCCATCATACGGAAGACATTCAATATTTATAACCTGCTATGTTTCCGACTCGCAAATGTCATTGCTTGATTTATAATAAACATTTGAGTACAAACATTTTTATTTTATTTTTTTCTTGTAACTTGAAAACTGATGGATATTCTCAATGGACGAATTGGAGAGAATCAAAGTGCGAAAAAAATTAGCCCTAACGTGACTCCATCATATTATTAGTAACGGAGAAATAGCGGAAAAAACTCGAAAAATCTGCGTTTCTTCAAAAAATCATTACACCGCCATTATCAAAGTTGTAACGCAGGCTTTTCGTGGCATAGTAGTGATTGTTATGTTTCTTATGGGGGTAGAAGGGGAAGATGGAAATTTGTATAGTTAGTTTTGAATTCAGGGACCTGAAAATTGGTATTCAATTGTTACACAAATAAAGAAATATGTGTTTCAGTGTTTTCGGATATTCAACCCCTGAAGGGGTGAAATGGAGTGGAACTTCATACAGGAGTTCCATTTATTTTGTCATGGAAATTGGTTCTTCTTTTAATTAAAAACATGTATTTCAGGATTTTTGAGGATTCAAACCTGAAAGGAAAATGGGGATTGAACCGATTTGGGTAATTTTCCATTAAAATGTTCCTTATAGCTCGAGAAAGATTGATACGACCCTATGATGCATACAAGTTTGCTCCAATAGAATTAATTGTGGAATTCAAATTGAAATTATGCAAAAACTAATAACCCGACGAAGTCTGAGTTTTCTGCACATCGACAACATATCAATAACTACTATGTCGCGGAAAGCCTGTACTACAACTTAAAAAATGACGGTGTGGCGATTTCTTGTTTTTTTTTCGCATTTTATCCTCTACTAATAATACTATCGAGTCGTGCTATTATATTCTCAAAAATCTTGAAAAATTTGTTTTTTTGTTCGAAAAGAAGAGCCCAAATATGAATTTTCATGACTGAACTAAATCAATTTCCATGACAAAACTAACGGAACTCCTACACAAAGTTTCACCCCATTTCACCTCTTTAGGGGTTGAATATCCAAGAACACTGAAACACGTATTTTTTATGTAACATTTGAATACTAATTTTCATGACCATGACTCAAAAACTAACTATTTCAATTTCCAACCCCCCTGTTCACACTTCATAAGGTAGATAGCAATCACTACTATGTCGCGGAGAGCCTTTACTATAACTTTGAAAATGACGTTGTAATGAATTTAAAAAAAACGCAGATTTTTCGGGTTTTTTCCGCTGTTTTCTGTTACTTAATATACTATGCAGTCGTGTTATTGCTAATTTTTTCCGCTTTCAATTCGTCCATCAAGCATTGGGATTTCTTTATTAGCTCTCATGTTACAAGCAAAAAATGGCAAAAATGTTTTTTGCTCTTAAATGTTTATAACAAATCAGGCAATGACAGTTGCGAGTCGGAAACATTACAGGATATAACTACGAAACATTCTTTGTATGATGGCGCAGTCAGTTTCCTGGTATATTTATTCTAATCCCAATTAGAACGGCAATAAAAATAAGAGAACTACGAGGAGTGTTCATATGCACTGCTCGGCTGATGGGAAATTTATATACTACCAGTGTTTCTACTTTCAAAGCGTTCCTGGTACAATCATTGAAAAGTTTTGACGTGTGGAAGAGAATTCCTTCTCGAAACTTTTGATGTCGATTCAATTGAGATTAGAAATACTATACTATTTGTGTCACAGATTCAATAGAACGGAAATCCCTATTGATTGATCTGATAATAAAATTAAATTGGAACTATGTTTTGAGTCAAAGATGATGGGGTTGACTTATCGTTTTTCTCCTTGGAGGAAAAATGGAGTACTTTTCACGAAGTTCAGTTCTGATTGGAATATGTGGTTCAATGAAATTCCTTAGAATTTTTGCAGTCGTATTCAGACTTCGGACATGGAGAACTGCTGTTTCTGGTACTTCCTTCAAGGTTGTTGAATTGGAATTGTTCAAGCCTATGATCAATGATGATCGTTTTCTTTTGTGATTTCCAGTTCTCCATTCATGTCTGGCTGGAAATTTTCCCTGAGACATTTCTGAGCCGCACTGTTTCCCGGAGTCACGAGATCCCATATGAGTGGGCTGCAACCTTGCAATTCTCTGTTGTATGCATCGTCTTGGACATATCATTATCGAATTGTTGAATGATGTAATATTTGTTCGATATTCTCTGAGGTAATATACTACCACTAGTTAAACGAATATAAACATCACACTGATCACAAGATTATATGCAATGCTGGAAAATTAAATCATCAAAAACAAATTGCCCCCAGAGTGAAGTTCTGTGGACTTTGCTGAGGTCAGTGACTGTAGATTATCTGATAGTGAAGCCACATGACTATGAAATTACGACTTGAGGTTACGCTGATTAACTGGTTATCACTGTTATAGACAACTATGACAGGATAATACCCCATCGCATGCAGACAGCCTTTTACATAATGTGGTGCTGGTGCGCAAAAAAGGCACAAGGAGGCGAAAATACGAACTGAAAGCAGCGAACCTGAATGGAACTCGCTCAACTTCTTCCAAAGAAGAAAAATATGTGAAGGTTATAATCGACCAAAGACTAACATGAAACGATCATATTAATAACATTGTGTCCAAGGCTACTGCGGCAACCTGGACGTGCTGCAGAGTTTGGAGCAGAGCAAGGAGTTTGAAGTTAAAAAATCGTCATATCAAAAAATTATTAAACCCATGGTTACCTAAGCCTCATTAGTATGGGGGCAAAAGCCAAAAAGTACTCGGCCCAATTTAAAATGCGAAAAGTACAGCCATCAGCCTATCTGGGAATCACAGAGGCAATATTCACATGCTTCTCTACAGCGTTGAGGGTTATGCAGGACCTCTTACCACTGTGTTCAATAAAGGAAGCGGCAATGAGCGCATTCAGTCTTCACCAGGCATCAAAGTCGAAGGGTGGACATCTGAGTGGACATCTAAAGATTCTGGAAAATATTCTTGTAGAACTCAGGTACAGATTATCAGATATTAGGCCCATCAAACGCATTCCTTTGATGTGAGTTATGAACCACCATATATTTACAACAAACAGGCCTTTTCTTGGAAGGAATGCATCATTCTGGTAGACTTATAGATCCAAGATAAACGAGAGTCCTGCAGTGATACTCTCAAAACCCCATCAATTTTCCCTGCAGAAATGAATGCAATGGAAATCTACGCCTGAGAAGGCCAAGCAAGAGGATCTGATGGCGAAGTGGTATTGAAAGTTCTGAAGTCACATACTTGTGAATCTAGACTGACTTGGGACTGAGAACTCTGCCTTAAACAACAATCTGGTTACTCTGATGTAGGTGCCAATTCACAAGGGTGTCAAAGTCAATGGAGAATCAGACAGCTTCGTCGGAGAAGGGCCAATCACTCAATTTTTTGGCCCACTGTGGTCTTTTCAAAGCCCATATTGATGAAGTGTTTTGGCGCAGGAAAGATGACCCACTTGAATAAGGTTCCCGGTTGAAAACGCTCCTCAGCCTATCGAGAAAGGCAGCCAAACTACTTCCCGAGTTGGTCAAGGAAAAGTTGTAACTGATATTGGATCAGATCGTTACTGAGAGCACTTCGCTGAAACTGTAGAAGACATGTTTTGCTGAAAAGAGTAAAGGTCTCCGAAGGAGTTTCACCAGTAGATCAATCATAGTGTACAACTGTGAAATTGCGCATGACACTGTATCTGAATCGCGTTCTATACTCGCTCGCTGCGATGCATTTATATCGCCCTATGCCACAGGTATTATATACTAGAATGAAGTTAGGTTGGTAAACGCTTTGAGAATAACTTTGGACATCTAGGACGTCGTAGGAAGATCTATCAAACCCATTGAATGAGCTTTCAAATTGACGTGAGCTTTCATCTAGTCACTTGCCACTATTAATCTCTTCTGGAGTTTTTCCTGAATTTTCAACAGGATGTCCCTGAGTTCATCTGCATAGTCGTGTACTTCTACAACTTGGGTGCTTGGTGATCCAAAAACCAAGTAACAGGGCAATAGCAGTTTTCTCTCAGTGGTTGTGCCAGCCGGGGTGAGCTTGGTTGAATCGTGGATAGTTGTTGTGTATGCCATTAGGAAAAGTGGAAGGAGCCTTTCCAAATCATATTGATGTTTCTCCAAAATTTGAAGAGATGTTGAATCTTCAAACCATGTTAACCTACCGAAGGTGGAGCGCAGTTGTAACTGTTCTGAGAACGTTCAATTCCAGATATGAAAGTAGCAAAACATGAAAGATTGCGAATGTTTTTCCCATTCAGAAAAGTTTCTGGAAACTACATAAAACAAACTCTCTCGGAAAGGATAAATTGATGGAATAAGCGGTAAATGATTTATTAATCTTCAAATAGTGAAGCATATCATCTTTCTCATTATCGTAAATGGCCTCATATTTTTATTATTTTATGTGGACGCGTATACAATCTCACATTTCAGTGACATCCATTCCAAGTCTCTATATCCAGGCCTCGATAAACATAGCGAATCCTCTCGATTCTATTTTTCTTCAATATTTTATATCTACAATATATGTCGTATTGGATCGTTATCTGAATATAGGTTGAAACTATTTTCAAGTTAGTCAAGATATTCATTCGAAAATTGGCATGGAGAATCCTCTCGATTCCAATGATTTTAATAATAATAATAATAAGTTTATTCAATCTCAGAAATGAGAAATGACATTCAATTACATATAAATGATCAATCATGTAGAAAGAATACCACAGAAGTAGTGGAGTATTGATTTTATCATGGTAGACTCACTCACATTATAGTGTGTAAAATGGTCTGCAGAAAAAATTAGCCGATGCCTAATTTTTTTTGAACATCGCAGGTGAATATATTTCAGGATTTCTGAGGGTATTTTGTTGTATAAGCTTGGACCAAGAAAGACATGAATTCTCAAAGTGAGAGTTCTGTTAACTTTAGGGATATTTACGGCAAAGGGCTGATTATTTGTGGAGTACTTATTCTTTGTAGGGTTTTTGTTTTTGGTGAATTTTTCTCCGTTTATTATACACTGTAAGTAAGATTCTTTGATATCGAGGAAGGTCAGAAAATTCTACTGTGGAAAATGTCTTGTCCATAAATTATTTTTGAAATCAATTTTTGTAGAATTATGATTGGGGATAGATAGTGATTATATGCATCACCCCATGCTATCAATCCATACCTGAGTTGTGATCCCACCAAGGCGTAGTAGTTAGCCTTCAACTGGTCAATATTTACCATAGTTTTGAAATGCCTGAATAGGTAGAGCAAACTTCTTAATTTACCAGCTGGTTTTGTTATATGATGATCCCATTTCAGGTTTGGGCCTTATTGAATGAGTTGGTCCAATTATTTGCGTTGTGAAAAACAGCAGTATCATCTGCAAATTACAATCTGGCCTTCGATTTCAGGGAAAAACATATTCTTCAGGTAAATATTGAAAAGGCAGAAACCTAACACAGTGCATTGTGGTACACCATACTTGATGGTTTTGAATTCACTTAAAGTTCCTTGAAAATCGACACATTGACTTCTTTCAGCCAAGTAACTTTTCAATAACTCTAGGCATGGTCCTCTCATTCCCAGATCGTCTAGGGTCTCAGTCAGTTTGTCATGGCTCACGGTATCGAAAGCTTTAGCCAGGACCACGATGATACAAAGTTATGGTTTCCCTTCATCAAGGGATTCATTAATTTCTGAGGTGAGGGTTGCTATTGCATCTTGAGTGGACCTAGCCTTCTGGAAACCATACTGCAGTTGAGGAAGGATATCACATGTATCTAGGAATTTGCACAAACGTGTTTAAATTACAGTTTCTATTATCTTCGCAAGGCAGGAAATTGAAGATTCAGGTCTGTAATTCAGGCATTTAAATTTGTCACCTTTTTTATAAATTGGTTTTATTTCAGTTTTTCGAAGGAACTGAAAAACGTACCTTTCCTCAAAACTGTATTTCGATATAAATGTTTCCGTTTCTCCTACCCAAGATACCTTTTGTAGGGTATCTTTGTTTTATATAATTTTGGATCAATTAATTTTTCATACTTCAGGCTAGACATTCCAGTTCTACATCAATTGGTACACTGATGTAAATCAACTCACTGAAAAGTGGAAGTTCCAGTAAAACAATTCATGTACTTATATTGCTCAGTTTCATTATATTATGACTCGCTCCCTTGCTATAAAATATATTCTCAAGATACACTTTGTAATTTCATTATCATTACTTGCATCGAATAAAACAAGCGTGAAATAAATTTCTGAAATCCATGCGGCGAGTATTTATATATGGCATAGCTATCTTGAGAAATAATATATACAGTGTGTCCCAGCTTAAACTTGTCACTCCCCAAATCTCCGAACTCGTGGAAAAAATTCAAGATCGCTCAGACCCGTCGATTTTTATTTCAAGGGGGAACACTTGCACCAAATACATCATCATTGTGTTGTCAACACCCTCAGCCCCAGCACCCCCTACTTCAGAATTTTCAATGATACTACTATACTTGTGATACATCATGTTGAAGGGAATTCAATCCCAAATACATCGGTGTACGGAAATTGAGGATCGATCAAGTGTTGTTGAAGTTTTAATGAGAACTGAGTTTTATCAAGAATTTTTTATTTTTCATCACCTAAAATGTTATCATCGTAAAGAAGGCTCAAAATGTAAACCATTCAGTTCCATACAGAAGAATAAGCGATTTTCGAAATGTCTTCGCACATCGCTCAACATTTCTGGAGTCACTGCACGACACTCCACAACAATTCTCCTGCGTAAATCATCAAGAGAAGTTGGCTGTGTACTATAAACTTTGGATTTCAAATGACCCCATAAAAATAAGTCTAATGGTGATAAATCAGGAGATTCAACCGGCCATTCTATTGGTCCTCGCCTTCCAATCCATCTCTCTGTGAAATTGTCATCTAAAAATTGACGTACAGGTGCAATAAAATGTGGGGGACCTCCATCTTGTTGAAAGGTGAGCTGACCTTCAAATAGCCTATCATCGTCTTCAAGTAACTGAGTGATTCTGGGGTTCACAGTTGTATCAAAAAGTTCAAGATACGTTTGTCCGTTGAGGTTACCATCAATAAAATATGGACCTACAGTATGGTCTCCCAGAATACCAGCCCAAACATTCAATTTCTGAGGAGATTGTGAATGAGTTAACCTGTACCAAAGGGGATTCACGTCACTCCAGTAACTGCAGTTGTGCCTGTTCACATGTCCATTTAAATAAGAAGGAGATTCGTTAGAAAAGCACACATTGTAGAGGTAATTATTATCACCAATCAATAATTGACTCATGATTTCACAAAACTCTGTACGTCTGTCAGGATCATCTTCATCAAATTCTTGTACATTCTGCATTTTATAAGGATGGAATTTTGCTTCTTTCAGAATTCGATGAAGGCTGCTTTTAGAAACTCCAGAAATAGTCTCGAATTGTCTTGAATATTAAATGTTGTCCATCACTGCATGTCCTAGAACTGCAACAGCGACCCCTTCATTTCTCATAGGCTCTTTTCGTTCATGTTTTTTATTCAGCACTGATCCCGTCTCCATGAACTTATTCATCAATACTGATATGATGTGGTTTTTTCTGGATGAATTTCATTGAAAATTCTAGCTGTAGCTCTAGCACATCGTCCATTTTCAAAATACGCAGCCACAATGGATATTCTCTCTTGTATAGTATAGACCGTTTTGGCAACTCTTCAAATTTTTTAATCAAGTTACTCGAATACATCAATATACCAAGCCGTCAACAAATATATGCGTATACAAAAACACATTGCGACAATTTTTTTTTTCATAAAAACGTCTGTCTCATCCTCTAAACCATTATTTCTGCCAGCATATTATTTTTCAATACAGTGGCGTACCCACAGTGAACCTTTCTTACGATGATAACATTTTAGGTGATGAAAAATAAAAATATCTTGATAAAACTTAGTTTTCATTGAAACTTCAACAACACTCGATCGATCCTCAATTTCAGTACACCGATGTATTCGTGATTGAATTCCCTTCAAAATGATGTATCACAAGTATAGTAGTCCCGTTGAAAATTCTGAAGTAGGGGGTGCTGGGGCTGAGGGAGTTGACAACACAATGATGATGTTGTTGGTGGAAGTGTTCCCCCTTGAAATAAAAATCGACGGGTCTGAGCGATTTTAAATTTTTTCCACGAGTTCGGAGATGAGGGGGGTGACAAGATTTAGCTGGGACACACGGTATATATATATATATATATATATATATAAAAATATATATATATATATATATATATATATATATATATATATATATATATATATATATATATAATATATATATATATATATATATATATATATATATATAAATATATATATATATATATATATATATATATATATATATATATATATATATATATATATTCATTTTCTCGGAATAAGGGTCTCAGTCAGTCTATATATTTTTTATTTCATTCGATTCGACGTATCGACATTGTTTATGTCATCTTCAGGTGAAATATAATTCAACCATTATTCTTTCATTTCATTTCATGTTTCATGATTGAATGAACGTTATTGAATCAACCACGTTCATTCAATCATAAAACATGAAATGAAATGAAAGAATAATAGTTGAATTATATTTTATATATATTAAAATATATAAATTTAGTATGTTGATAGAGATTCTAACGTTTTTCTGAAACCTTATATAATATTAATCGATACCTATGTTTGAAATTAACATGTTTTCAACATAACAAGCAATCGGCATAATTTTCAAAATTATAGAAACCAAATTTCACTAATGTAATTTCGAGCACAAGCAGACAAAAAAATGTTAAAAGTTCGAACATTCTGTATATGAAATTGGATCTGAACACGATAGCCAATGAAATTCCAGAAAAGATCTTGATGCAAAATTGGGAATTTTGAAAATACGAGAAGTAGAAACCGAAAGAATGATTTTTACATGTCTTGTAAATAGTATGTAAGGTAGTTAGAAATGTTTCGAAAATTAATACTGTCGAATAAGTGACAATAATAAAAAGTGCAACAAAAAGGTGCGTGAAAATCGAGAGTTCAAGAAAGAAAACGAAAGGTGTTGGTATCAAGGAAGAAGAATCCACAAGCTAGGAAGATTGTAAATAAAATATTTTTGGAAGACCCAACGACGAAATTCATTCCTGAAAAATCATCAATTTGTATTAAAAAAGAAGTAATGTACCAAGACAACATGGAAAATAATATAAAGGACAATAGCAGATGGAAGATCCCAGATGCAGAATTAAGCTTACCTATTTTCATTGGAGATATACCAAGACGAGGCGAAGGCACAGTGGACAAAAGTAGCAGCAGTCCAGGAACCGGAGAAAAATCCAAACACTGAACATTCTCGTTACAAGAAGTCCCAGGTATTTTTCGAAACCAAAAAAGTTACCAGAGTGCAAGTAAAAACAAAACTTCCGAAGAATTTTGATAGAACTTTTCACGAATTACTATATTGACCACATAACCTATAAAACTAGGTTAAATTTCACTTGTAGTATATATAATTGCTATGAAGCACATATCAGGTTATTTATTGCAGACTAGGTAGTAGTAAGTGTTTCCGGAATGGAGAAAATTATTATTTTGATGAATCTCTGCATTATTTTCAATGTTTGAGCGACAATAAATTGCTATTTTCTGAAATTGACATGAAGAAACTACAACAGCGCTTCACAGTAGAACCGACTTCTGAGATTCCATAGACGTACCGATTGAGTAAGCTGAGGTGAAGGAAATAAGGTGAAAAAGTGAATAGAAAGAAGGTTAAGTGCATAGCCGGAGATATTAAATATTTATATGGGTATTTATTTATCAATACATATTGAATAAATTTCCAAAAAAGGAACTAGCTTAAAAAATATCGAAAATGAAATGATTGGTGAAAGGAAGTAAAACAAAACAAAATATTGGTAAAACAAAAAAAATATATTTATTTTTGTTATGATGTCTGATTGTGGAAAGTAAATAAACAAATATAAAATAAAATATAAACGAACCGCAATCACCCCAACATAACAATTGGCGCCCAACGTGATGCTGAGGTGAAGAAAAAATGAGTCGAAGTAAGGATACATTATATAAAAATTTAAAAAAAAAACATTTGCTCCAAAAATCGAATATATTTATACGGGAAAAATATGAAGTTGACTTTCGAGAATTCTTGCATTGGAAGAAGGTGAAGAAGGTAGATAGAGGGGTGATCAAGAACAAGGAGAAAGTAGTGATGTGAGAGGGAGTGGAATAAAAAATGAACAAACAGAAATGGAGAGTCAACTTCAGAAGATGATGGAATTTTATAAAAAAAAATAATTAAAATATGGCAAGTATGAATAATGAAAATTCAGATGAAATGAATGAAACTATGGCAAGAAGGGAAGAGGATATAGAAGGAGGGGAATGAAAATAAGTAGAATAGAAGAAAAAAGGAATAAAAAAGAAGAAAAAAGAAAATAAGAATGGAAGAGAAAATGGAAAATATAAAGAAGAAATGAAAAAATTTAAAAAAGGAAAAGAGTTGAAAGAAAACACAGCAAGTATGGAAGAAAGATTGAGAGAAAATCCGAAAGGAAATATAAAGGATATGAAAGAAAATATGGAAAGAATGGGAAGTTAAGTGCAGATGAAATTAGAAGAAAATGAAAAGGAATTTCTACAAATGTTTGTGCATTTGTAAAAATTTCTCTTTTATTTTCTTCTAATTCCACCTGCTTTTTAAAAATAGTAAAACGAAGTGAAACAAAACAAAATATTGGTAAAACAAAAAGAAGTATTTATTTTTGTTATGATGTCTGATTGTGGAAAGTAAATAAACAAATATAAAATAAAATAAAAATGAACTGCAATCACCCCAACATAACAATTGGCGCCCAACGTTTGGCTGAAATGCCTAAAAAATAAGTAGAAGCAAGGGTTACTTATATAAAAATTGAAAAGAAAATCATTTGTTCAAAATTAAATATATTTATACAGGGAAAATATAAAATTGACATTTGAGAATTCTTGCATTGACATATTTGTACAAATGTGGAGAAAATGGACTTGAGAGATGGTAAAAAAGTTGGTTTGGAAGAAGGTGCAGAAGGTAGAGAGAGGGGTGATCAAGAACAAGGAGAGAGTCAACTCCAGAAGATGATGGAATTAACAAAGAAAATTTATTGAAAATATGGCAAGTATGAATAATGAAAATTCAGATGAGATTAATGAAAATATGGCAAAGAATGGAAGAGAACATGGAAAAAGGGAATTGAAATTCAGTAAGAATAAAAAAAAATAGGCAAGATGAAAAAGAAATGAAAGAGCGAAAGAAAGAAGAAGAGGAAGAGAGAAGAAGGGGAGAGGATGGAAGGAAAAATGGGGAATATGAAGAATGAAATGAAGAAAAGTTCACAAAATAAAATGAAAGAGGTAAAAAAAACACAGCAAATATGGGAGAAAAAAATATATTATGACAGAAAAACTATAGAAATGGCTAGTAAATAAGATGAATTTTGAAGAAAAATAAAAAGAAACAAAGAGTAACTATTCTGTGTATGAAAAGAATGCATGAAAAAATATAAAGGTGATGATGATAATAAAGCTATGATGATGAATAAAATAGAGGTATAATAATGAATTATTAATGAATATAATAAGATAATGATGTATGAATGAAGTATAGCGAAAGAGTGTATACTCAAAATGAAATTAAATGAGTTGAGAGATTCAGAATAATAAAATATCCAATTCAATGATTGAGAATTATTGAAGAAAGAGATAAGCATAATAATTAAAACTGAGTATACAATAATTATAAAAATCGAATGAATATTGAAAAATATATATCAGTATGAAATATATATATATATATATATATATTGAATATATCAAATGTCATGATTCAAATTTAACTAGAAGTACGTTAAATATTTGAAGAGTTGAAATAAGAATTATTAATTGAAAAAAAAACCAGAAATAAACAAATGTTTGTATGTGCTATGTTATTTTGCAGTTTCTAGCGTTTTTATGAAACCTTATATAATATTTATCGATACCTATGTTTGGAATGAAATGTTTTCAACATTACAAGCAATTGGCATAATTTAAAAAATTCTAGAAATTAAATTTTACCAATATAATTTTGAGCACAAGCAGATAATTGAATGTTGGAGGTTTGAACATTATGTGTATGAATTGGATCTGAACACAATAGCCAATTGAATGCCACAAAAGATTTTGATACAAAATCAGGAATTTTGCAACGATGAAAAGCAGAAACGTCGAAAGAATGATTTTAACATGTATTGTAATGAGTATGTAAGGTAGTTAGAAATGTTTCGAAAATAAGAACTGTCAAATTAGTGGAAATAATAAAAAGTGCAACAAAAATGTGCGTGAAAATTGAAAATTCGAGAGAGAAAACAAAAGGTGTTGATATCAAGGGAGAAGAATCAACAAGCTAGGAAGATTGCAAAATAA